>VZTF01004415.1:486242-595745 GCA_013397755.1 Cnemophilus loriae
CGAAACTCCTAATTCCAGATTTTTTGGAATGAATATTTGTTGAAATTCTCAGGGCTATCTTCTCACAGCTCCAAGGGATATGTGACTGAGGAAGAGAATACTGAAGAGAGGGAGATCAGAAATTTCTATATCAAACAAAGGAAGAAATTGTATTAAGGTTTTAATTTCAAAAAGCTTTCCAGGGCAGCAAGTCAGTCTTTGCAGTGGAGGGAAAAGGGACAAGCAAGAGAGACAGGAGAGAAGGGAAGGTTGGTGGTCCCAGCCCCTTTCAGAGGCAGCTCTGTGGCCCAGCCATTGCACAAAAGTATTCCTCATAACAGACAGCAGAGATTTCTAACTTAGTTGTCAAGAAGTTAAGGCTTGTTCAGTGCAGTTCAGGTGAGTGATGGGGAATAGCTAAGAGCAAGCTATTAGCCAGAAATGGAATGAGGAGCCGGAACAGCTCTACTCTGTTGTCTGAAGAAACAACTAAAGGACATGGGGAAAAGTGTGATGGTGTCCACAGGGCAAGGAACAATCAGATCTTTCTGCCCAGTGCCTGGAAACCATGTCCATGCCTCGGAGCCTTTACCCACAGCATTACTGTAGTAGCTCCATACAGGGAATTAATTTAAATAAATATAAACTGTTAGAATGTATAGTTTCATTCAGGACCAGCGTGAAGTGTCAGCACAACCAACTCACTGGGATTCTGAGCTCTGTGTGTGGATGGTGAAGCAGCAGCAAAGGAAAATGTGGTCCATTGGCAAGGCAGCAGCAACTGTTAATTAATTTCGGAAACAAAAGAGGAAAAAAAAATCTCTTAAGCAGTTTGGGCTTGAGCTAAAATAGTACAGCAAGATTAAAATCAGTAATTGTCACGGGTGTTAATTAGAACTGGGACCACACGTACAAAATATGACTCACACAATATACTAAAGAAGTCATGTCTGAGTCAGGTTACAGAGAAAAATTATTTTGCTGTAGCCTATCTTCGTATATTAAATAATTCTTTTCCTGTGTGTAGTGTATGAAGTCTTTAGGGAACAGAGCTTATTAGCACTTCGGTGATAGCCAATACATTTGCCTGCATCCTCTTAAAGTTTGAACTCCCATATGTCAGATCCAAAGCTGCAAACTCAGGCACAGTATTAAAGATCTTGGAGCCCTAAGGCACTGATCCAGTGTGAATGGAAATTCTTTCATTTTCTTCATGTTATTTTAAAATTTCTGACAAATCAAATGGCATTATAAAGACTTTTAGAGGGTTTAGCTTAGCTTCCTAAATTCTTTGGTGGATCATAAATATTTAAAGTTGATTATTTAAAAGAAGGAAGATAAAGGAGGATATTTACTTGTGAGCTAATTTAAACAAAAATATTAATATGTCTCTGCATAGAGTTTCCTTTTTTTAAAATCTCAACTATCAACTGCAAAAATAAGTTTGTTCTTTTGGAAACTTAGAGAAAGATAGATATAAACCTGAAAATCTTAATATATTGTCAGTTCTACATAAAACTTTTTATAGACTCCAGTCACATGGGTTTCAGTTCTAATAAATGGTTATACAGAAAGTTCACTTATGATAATCTTCCCTAGAGGTTAATATTGGATTGCGAAACTGTTGCAAGTTGTCATTCAACTGTTTTTTTACTCAAAGACTTTTGTGACTTTTGTGAGTTTTATGATTCTTTGCAATTCTTAAAAAAAGTCTCCCCCTGCTAGCACCTTTTTACTATTGATGTGCCTTGCTTTGGCATAGAAAAGTGTAAGGGCTAGGAGGTCATAATGGTGCAGACCCAGTTTTTTCTGGAATTGATGGGATTTGGAAGGGCTTTTGGGCTAAGGAAGGGGGTTAGTTGCAAGATCATCTTTGCTGCTCTGATTGCAGAACCTTTAAGGAAGTAAACTTCCACTGAATGTCAAGTATTTTTAGAAGTGTGCTTTTTTTCCCCCCTCTGCTAATCTTGGGCAAGTCTAGGTTACATCAAAACATTTCTTGAATATGATATCAATGTACAGGAAAGTAATACTGATAAGTCAGTGCAACTCCATCTAGTAGGAGATAGATTGTGGTCCAGGAGGGAAGCAGGCTGCTCTCCCACATTCACACGGCTTCTTGCTATGCAAACAGAGCTTCTGTCCCATGGAATCCCACTGGGTATTTGACTGCTTCACATGGTTATGTGTATCCTTACTGGGAGAGACAGGGATTATGAGTTTGGAGCTCAACACTGCTTCTGATCCTGAAATGCTTTAATTGAAAGACTCTTCATTGCAAAGTAAAGGCCTCTACTCACTTTTTTCAAGGAAATAGATTAAATAGCTCAAAGATAAACCACTCCAGGATGCACTGACCTCCATGGGGTGCATGAACCTTTCCAATTACCTTTAACGGAGCTTCCTGTTTGTGTTGGGAGCTTAGTCACTCTAGTCAAAGTTTTTCCATCTTGGGCCAGAGACGTGAAGCAACAGCGTTCTGCTAATGAGAAAAAAAGAGATTCCTATTAGGTGCCAGCATTAAATTAAGTTCCTACTCTTCCTGTTGGCAGTGCAGAGCCAGGCAGAAGGCAGAACCATATGTGCTTCTCTTAAGTGCTGATTTGCTGAAATGTTAGTCAGAGTTAAGTGTTCTCTTTTAACTGTTAATAAGGGTGTTCTGGGACACTGAGTTACGGTCCAGAAAATCACCACACTTGTTTCCAGTATTTGAAAATGTGGTTTGGTGGTAGAATGAAAAAAATAAAAAAATAATTTTGACTGTTAGGTATAATTTGTTCATATGCATGCTGACCCACATGAAGCTATAAAGCGTAAAACATAAATTTAAATACAGTATATGAGAATGGGAAGCTGGACATGTGTTTTGTGCACAATAGGAATTAGAAGTTATGTAGAATAGAAGTACCAGATCAAAGGCTTCTTGTTGCTGTTAGATTTGGTAGGATCTCAACCAGCCCTTGCACTGCCCAGCCCTCTCCCCAGATCTGCAGTTCCGTGAGCACAAGCAGTACTTCCAGTGCAGATGAATTCTGGCCAGCTTCAAAGTCTGGATTCAGTTAATACATGGAAAAAGTGCTTTTGGCCTTCTCTAAACCCCTTCAGGAAAAGGTCAGCCATTTCTTTTGCTTTACCAAGCTCAGTCTCTTTAATTGGGATTAGCCACATCCTGGCAAACAGGCTGTTTACCCTCATCCTAGTGAAGCTGACAGTTATGAGGGACCAAATATCAATAAGAGCATTTTAGAAAAAAATCTATTTTCTAATTTTTACACTCCCTGCTGTGGGAAGAAATAATTCTGAACTTCAAAGAAAAGCAAACACAGGACAAGAGGCTGGAAAAAGGGATCAAACCAACAAAAGTATAGTAGCGGTAATGGCCAAAACATGGAAAGTGGGTGGAACAGTAGAACTGCACCACAAAATCAGGGTCTATTTCTTGTTTTCTTTTAAAAGGCAGGTAAGAAATTTGGAGTAGAGAACCATGAATTCCTTCTCAAAATTGGAGTACAATCTGTTCTGCACATCTGTGAATGCAGATGGTCACTGCTCTTAATAATTTAGCACAAAAACTAACACAGTTCCTTTGACTGAGATAAAAACCATGTATGTAGCTTGTGTTATTCATTCAGCCATCCAGGGTACACCTTTCGTTAATAGCAGCTCCATGACTATTTTCACAACAACAAGATCCTACATACATTTACTACAGTAAACCAGTTTGTTTTTATAAGAAAATATAGCAAAAGAGAGGTTGAATCTGAAATTGCTTCGTTGTTAGTAGGAAACGACACCCTTTCCCCACATTCTTTTGCCAAGATTTTAGGTCAAATTTTTTGTTATGGCTTTATAAAATGTGTTAGTACATGCTTTATAAAAGAAATCAAAATGTACTATAGCCTATTATTATGTTAATTGTGTTTTTGATTTGTTTTCATACTCTGCTTTTCTTACTTAAAATAACAAAAGAGAAGTATCTGGGGGATGAGGGAAACCACAGGACACCAAACTATTGATGCCTGCAGTTATCTGGGAGAAACAAGCATGGGAAGTTAGTACTTGATAACTTGTAATAAAATGCACAGAAATATAATTAAAAGAAATCTTGGAGGAGGAAAAAGTCTTGGGCTGAATGCTAAATGAAAGACTGTATTAATACCTAGGTAGTATTTATAACTAAAGCTACATATCTTATTTATTGATCTGGTCCCTTTTGCCAGCATATCAAAGTTAAAGAACTGCAGTATATTTTTTCTTATGTGTTTTTGGAAGGAGAATGAGCCCCAAGCTCTTTAGTAGCATAAGGAAATTGCAGCATCGTGCTCTTTCAGTGTTTACAGACTTTTGTTTCATGTATTGTGCCTCTCCTTTCACTGTTAAGAAATGCAACTTGTCTTTTATTCCTTACCAAGTGGTGAAAAATAATTTAAAAAAGAATGATGGTGATGATCATAAAATCAAGAAATTAAAATGCAATTTTCCAGGCAGTTTTCTTTTCCTCCCAGTACATAAATTCTTTAGAATATGTTTACAGAAAATTGAGGAAAACCATGAATTTACCTTGCATTGGATGTTCCGGAGCAGTGTCATCCTAATGAAGAAACTTGCTCCCTTTTTACAGTGGTTATAGCTAGCTTACATTGTGTGCTATTATTTGTTTTTATTGCCATGAATTGGAAATAACATCAAGAAATCAAGAGGGCTATGCTGATGTAGAGCTGGAAAGCAACTGGAAATCAGGATCTGTCCAGGCTGCAAGAAGCTCTTTTCTTCTTCACATAATCCATTTCCTCATACCCTGTGATGTTCACAACACAGCAGCATTTTTTCCATCTCTTTTTCTAAGTCTAAGGATAGTTTTTATTATGACTTAGCACTGATGTGAACATGCATTCACCTCTAGAAGGAGCTGTACTTTTGACTTGTCAGGCAATGTGTGATTGAACTTAGGGAGAAATACCTACTTTGGCCTGAATGGTTTCAGCAAATCTATCCCTTAACCTGCTCCCTTTGAAGCTCTTACACATTTCAGAGCCCTGCAAAAATATTGCTCTGTCAAAAAGGGGAACAAAGCTCTCTGTGTAGATAACGAGTGAAATATTCCTTCACTGCCCATATAACCACAGATTCACCTTTATTTGCATTTGAAAACAAATCATCTGCTCTATAAAATGCTTGTCTAATTACTTTTCAGTGAATAGAGTCCAAAATTCCCCTGAAACAATGCGGCGCCAGTGCAAGTTTTTAGTGTTTTAATTTGAATTGCTAAAATTGATATTTAAAATGAGACTTTATTGTGATTCTATTCTAGTACTGGAAGTGGAGAAAAAAGCAACCATCAGAAATGAAAAGCTAAATATCAAATACAGCTATTGTTCAGAGTGCAATTGAAGGCTTTTTGTAAAAAACAAACAAATTAAGATTAAATCGTGAATGCTGATAGGTAAATGGGCAGATATTTGGGTGTATGTGTGGGTATGTGTTTCTGAAATGGAACCGTTTCTTGCAGGGTATAACCAGCCCAGTCTAGTTGTGAACTTTGCTAAGGCACACTGCATTCGTATTTGAAATAAGTAATTTGGGGATTTTTTTGTTTATTTTNAAATTAGTATAGAACTGTGTAGTGGCATTACTATAAATTGTATCACAGGGAACTACTTCTTTAGTGCAGTGTCTTTAAAAAAAGGCTTAATACACAAGATGTCCTTGAATTCTATCTGGTTTTGCTTCTCTGAGAGACTTGAGCTGTGTCTACAGTGTGTGAGCAAGGTCAGCGAGCACATGGACAGTACCCTGATCATCTGTGTTGCTTAACTGTAAGATGAGGCTTTTGGCTGTGTTTTGAATCATTCCCTCTAGTCCATGCTGGAACAAAGATTGGGAACAGTCCAGAGGATGTTTTGCTCCAGGAGACACTCCGTAAAAGCCAAGTGGCTGGGATGCTCTGAGGTTTGCTTTCTTCCAGCACCGGTTCTGGAGGCTTCGCCTCGAGTGTTCCCACATCAGTGTGCTGATGTGATGGCTTTTTGCTAACCGTGCCTTCCTCTGCTCTTAGTTCTACTCTGAATGTTTCCCTACTCTGAATGTATAAAACCTTTCACCTATGAGACTAAAAAAGGAGCAAACTCATAGAGTTCATCTGCTGTGACAGCGAAGGAAGGTGGATTAGTGGAACTGTGCAGCTGCCGTGCAGTAGGTGGATTATTTAATAATTTAATGCAGGCAAGCAGTCTATTTATAACTTTTTAAGTAGTGTTCAGTAGTTTTCCCTAATTGCTAAACAGCCTGAAAATAGTTCCAAGGTCTTAAATGATAGAACCTCTTCTAATTGTCTCCTTGTCGCAGAAAAACTCACTTGAGGACTCTGTTGGGTTCTTAGCACCATAGTGTGCTGCACAAAAGATTTCCTAGAAATCAGCAATGCTTTGGAAGGTATTTTTAAAAACAACAGAAAAAACAAGCCCAAGCAGGAATTCATGCTATAGCTGTATGTACACTTCTGCCTACACTAATGGAGTTATTTGTATAATTTGGACCAAATTTTTCCTTTTTTGAGTTAAGGGGATTTAGCTTCGATTATTAAATAACATAATTCATTGTTTGGTAGCCAATGGAAAAGTAAAAGACTTATCTAGTTACAGAAGGGATGATAATCACAAAAGTGCTGTGCATCCTCTGTCTTCAAGCATTTTGCTAAGCTAAGGTTCATGAAGGAGATGAGCAGTAAGAAGGGTAAGCCATAATAAAAGTGGTAAAATATTTTCTTATCAGGGACTAAAGACATGATCATAATAAAACTAGGAATGCAAAATTATAGTTTTCCTTCTCAGTTTTATTTACTCTTGTTAATAATTTAATATTTGTTAAAGATTATTTTTGAGCTGGTACATTATCTCATAAAACTCTGACAGGGGAAACTAAAGTGGAAGTAACTTTCGATTAACTAATATATATCTAATAAATTTTCAGAATCTTAAGCAAAACAAGAATAAGATTATTATAGATGTATTTTAAATTATAACAAAATGAAATAGTAGAAAAACATTAAAATGAAAGAAATGAGGACAATATTTTGCCTGTCTACCATAACTGGTATTTAGAGCAAATGCAATTCATTTTGCCAGCTAAGAAATTTTTTAAGGGCCGTGTGGGTACATAGAAATAATGAGCTGCTTTTATTAGTTCATCTTAGGGACTGGTTACATACAGCTATACATTCAATTTTTACATGTGTATAGGTCTATACTGATACAGATACATACCTCTTAACTATATGTGTAGGAAATCCACATACCTATCTGTGTTTGTCTATGATTATTTTCCTCTTTCTTTCCTTTATTAAATGCAATCACTCTATTTGTATCTACAATTGAAGTGCTTAGAAAGGAGCAATCTGATTTTGCCCTAAAGATGTAATCCTGTTTCATATATTGCTGTTTTAAATGCTCTTCTCTGACAGCATCTAGATCTTTGGTTCTGTCTTCTAATATAATATAAAGTATACTTTTTCAGCTGTATACCTCTGCTCCTTACACTCTATATGAACTCAAGGCAGTGAAAAATGGACAGAATAAAGAATTGTGATTTTTAAATTTTTTTTTTCCNATTTGGGGTTTTTTCCCAATTCGGCAAAAGGGAAGTTGTTTTGTTTGTATGAAGATAGTTTGCTTTTAGTATAATTGCTGCATGAAAGACAAAGAGCTAAATATGCACACTACACACTTTAGATAGCCTATGTTGTTTGCCGAGCAGATTGTATTATAATAAAAGTAACTTAACACCTCCCAGGAAACTCTTTGAAATCTTCAAGAGTAGGAAGGTGGTAAGAAAAGGCTATCCAAGAGCTTGTGTGCACAATCTCTGTCTAGGCTCTGGATTATGCGGGTAGCCAAGGTGTTACTGAAGTTGATTCAATCAGTACAGTCCTTTCTGTTTGTAACCTTGATCCTTTATGTGCAGGTTTCTGAGCTGTATTTATCCCATTTGGCATTCACTCAGGAATGTTCATTGGGAATATAAGGGAAATGTACATTGAAGCACTCAGGAACAGCACTCAGGAGGGCTGTAGCAAAGTTTCTTGCTGCAGAGTAGAGTTATAGCACTTGTCATAATTTTAGGATCAAAGTTGGATTAATGAGGGTAAAGGACAGCTCAGAGTTCTTTCCTCCTAATTAATCAAGGAAGATGATTCTGTCCCTCTGGTCTGCTCAGGTGGGACCCACTTGCAGTGCTGCATCCAGCTTTGGGGTCTCAGCACAGGAAGGACATGGAGCAAGTCCAGAGGAGGGACACCAAGCGTTGACCAGAGAGATTGTTCAGTCAGGAAAAGAGAAGGCTTTGGGGTGACCTAAAGTGCAGCTTTCCAGTACCTGAAGGGAGCCTACAAGAAAGATGGAAAGAGGCTTTTTACTAGAGCCTGTAGTGACAGGATGCAAAGGGACAGCTGCAAGCTGAAAAAGAATGGGCTTAGGTTAGATATTAGGAAAAAAATCAGTGAGGGTAGTGGAACAGGTTGTCCACAGGATCTGTGGCTGCCCCATCCCTGAAAGTGTCCAAGGCCAGGCTGGACAGAGTTCTGAGCAGCCTGGTCTAGTGGAAGGTGTTCCTGGCCACGGCAGGGGGGTGGAATGAGATGATCCTTAAAGGTCCCTTCTAACCTCAAACACTCTGATTCTATGATCAACTGGGGGATAGTGAAAATAAGGACTAAAAGCCCTTGCAAGCTGTTTCTCCAAATGGGGCTTCCTCTGAGGATGTACTGTGATATATATCCAAACCCCTTTGGAACAACAGATTTTTATGTGCACCCGTGCAGTGATGTGTCGGGGAGGTACAAATACAGCAACAAAGAGCAACTTAAAGAAATAAATACATAAATTGTGGTCAGCTTCATTTAACCTGCTAACAAGGTATGAACAAAAAGTATCAGCCTTACTCAGCTTGGCAAAACATGAGGGTAAAGCATATGAACTGTGGGATTTTTACTATGATGCATGAAACTTACCCTCTTTCACAATTATTCAACTGCTATTCCCACCTCTTTTTCGTATGATCTAATGAGCTTGTAGTTACTCTGAGCTTCAGAAAGTTTTAACACGGAGGTTAAACAGTTTTTCTATGCACTTTACCTGCCTGATTTTTGCGTTCAATTCAGCCGAAATCTGTGGGTTAAGGAAGCTAGTTTTCTCCAGCCTTACAACTTGAAATAGGAGAAATACAAATCTGTAGGAAACGTTGCACCGTAGTGCAGGTGGTAGAGAGAAGGAAGATTATTTGGCACTATGCTAAATATCCCAAAGGATATTTGAGACAGTATATCCACATCAACAAGTGTTGTGGGCCCACAGAGGTCTGGGAGAAGGGAATAGGTGGTCTTGAGGACGTTACTTTCACATCAAATATGCTGAAGGGAAGATTATCCTGTAGCATCTGTGGCCAAGTCCTGTCAGCTGAGAAAAATTTTAGCTCTTGGATTCTGCCTTTTTGCTCAATTTCATCTCCAAAGAATTCTCTTCACATGCTTCAAGACAGGGGAAAACAAAAACATTGTAGCGATCTGGGGTGTCTCTCTAAAAAACGACCAAAATCACAGTCTTTCATTTCTTACCACTGTGTTGCAAAGACCTGGATTTCACTATCTCCGTGTGCTATTTTCATTTTTCCAGAAGCCATTGGGCAGTGCAGTGGGAATTCCAGCTGCAGCAGAACACCTGCTTTGGGAAGGATGGTCCATATTTCATTGCATGGTTCAGTATGTAACCTCACTAACAGAGCTGAAGTGTTTTCACCAGACTGGTTGTCACTGTTCTGCTCTGGGAAAATTATCTCTAGGAGAACAGAGGAGTCTTCTGTGATAAAATGAAACCTTGGAAACGTTTAAGTAGCCTGCCATAGTTTGTGGGAATGTGCCTGGTATTTCTGTGTAGGCTGAGAGTGGGCTTTTCTCCTCCCCTTGATTCTCCTTGGCACAAATATGAGATTGCTCTGATGAGGATAAATTGCTCAGATGTCGCTTCTGGGACACTTCTAATAAAGCACCAGAGACGACTGCAGGAGAACTTGACAGTTTTAACATCATTACTTCCTGTTTGGAGGAGACTGACATTTAGGTAAAATTAAAATTTAGGAACATCACAAAGGAACAGTTAGTACTGATTTTTGTATGTAAGGGGCGTTTGTTTTTAGGTTGCTTGATTTGGTTTATAAACTACAGTCTTGCAGGATTTTGTTTTGTTGTTCACTCTTTTGCTTCCGCCTTCACTCCTTCTAAGTTATCCTTGCTAAGTAATAGTCTCCACTCAAAATCCTTCCCAGAAAATCCTGAATGTGTTCAAGAAGAGCAACTTAAACTTTTCATTTAATGCTCAAATCTTTACTTGATAGAATTCAGACCATGAGGGAGATATCAGCACTGCCTTTGGCTTTTAATAGCTGAATTTAACTGACAAAAATACGATGGTTTATTGTGCTGGTCTAGCTATTTTCACCTCATCTGATATCAATATCAGTGTGAATAATGCTCCTGTAGGCCTCCTCTGATAATGTCTTCTTTAAAAGACAATGTAATCATAAGATCAGGTGAAGTTAATATTCTACGTACCAGAGAGATTCTGTCACCTGGTACCATTGTGATTCTCCTGGATGCTGCATTGTAATTATACAAATGAATGGAAGAGGCCTGTCTTGATTGAGTCTTTAATCGATTGGATAGACAGGTTGTTAATCAAGCTAGAAGAGCATTAAAAGCCCTGTGTGGGAGTATTTCTTGTACTGTTCTCCTTTTTCTGTATTATTGATGTTTCTTTTTATTAATTTTTCTAAAGACAAAAGGATAAAAAAACAGACTAGGAGGAGCAGAATCTTCTCACTTTCATTGTTTCACAACAAATCACGTAAAGACAAAAGGAAGGAAATTGAGACTGAAAGGTCTGTCTTTAAAAAAAGCATATATATGATTTGTGATTTACCTAATTTTCCAAACAAGTCTGTTACACAGAACAGAATATGGAGAAGAACGACTTTTGTCTTTGCTTTCTGAAGGAACATACACAGAAGAAAAAAGAAGATTCAGGCTTGCTGAAAGTATATGGAAATCTGTTTCAAAAAATTTCCTTTGTAAGTCTATCGTAGAGCAAAGTAATAATGTAAAAATAAAGTTAACTAGATCAAGTTCATGGCAATTTAAACACAGTCCATTAATCAAAAACCTTGGTAAACTGGAATGTCAAGCATCTGTCTTGAATTTAGAGATATAATAAGTATTTCTTTGAAGGCATGAGAGGTGGTTCCTGCATCCCAGTTCTCTGGCAGCTGGAAAATGGAAGCCCACTGCTGTGTTCGGAGGTACATTTGGTTATTTATACCAGGGGAGAGGCTCCTCAGAAATAACCAATTGTGAGCCATTTGATACTAAAAAGAAAAAAAAGTAAATTAAAAATCTGCTTATAGGGTTGTGTTCCCTGGGCCTTTTCCCTAGCTATAAATGGAAATGTTCTATAGCCTGGAATAATTTGCCATTCCTCTTACCTTAAGGATCATCTCCCTGTCTTGGATCCTGAAACCAGTCCTTCAGAAATCCCATCTGTGGCTTCTTTCTAGTATGAGAATTCACCATTCATAACAACCTTCATCCTCATTTTGTCCATTTCTTTCTCAACACACTAATTTGGAGCCTCATTCCCCAAGGTATATGTGTAGTTCTGTTCCCTGAATATTTCAACACTATCAGTTTATCACCAGCACACTGTATGCACCACCACCTACTTTAGAGATGAGGATGGAATGAGTGACTTCCACTTGTACTTTTCCTTCACCATCTCTTCCCCCAGAAGAGCCCTTGACCTGTTCTGTGGGTGAATGTTGGGGTCCACACTAGAAATGGTTTTAAAGTGCTTTGAGGTCTTCTGTGAAGGACGGGAAATGTGAAAACCCACTGACGGGGGAGTGGAAGTCAGACTAAACACCACCTTCCCACCAGCAGCGCATCCTGTGACCTGCTATAGCTGAAATGTTAATGTTTAAGTGGATTTTTATTTGAAATAGGTCTCCCAGATTCTAATTGCGATGTCAGAGGTTACCAACAATATCCATAAAAAGCCAGCAGTGTGTCCTTTATTTTCTACTGCAGCAATGGCGTGTATGATAATTTTATAGCTACTTTTTTTTTCCCTGCCCAAAACATAGCTGTGTTAATCTGAAAGACAGCTGATTTTTCAAGGTCAAAAGTGCCTGGCTATAAATTGATGAGCTATTATGCATGTCTGTGGGTTTTTTTGATGGTGCTGTGTTAATAATATGCTTGCAGAACAGGCCATAAAAATTCCATTTAAGGGTATTAAAACATACCAGGACATTTAATCAGGTTAGATTCCTGTCAGCTGGCTGTAGTCACGGTGTTGTTCAGTCCATCATTAACAATGTGTGCAGGAGATTAAGACAAATGGCTGTTCCATCATTTCAGCTATTGCTGGGATGACCTTTTTGTTTTGGGCACTTGACTGGTAGTTGAGTGGAAAGACGTTGCACAGTTGTGGGGACACCACTGGTGAGCAGAATAGTCCACCCCTGTAGCAAATCTATATAGCAAGGTAGAAGAACAGAAAATACGTCCACTGTAACAAAGCTTTTTCTAACAGGAAAGCATGCATTTTGCAGCAAAAATGTATTAAAGTGTAGATTGCATCATCAACTTCTACAGTTATTCTTTAATAAAGATCTATTTGTTTTGCTGAGGGTGTGATGCACATGGCTCCTCTTGAGCAACCTTACCATGAAAATCAACTTACAATAGAAAATATAACAGTTTAAAATAGATATTTTGAGGTATTGAGAATTTTGCTGGGTAGCAAAGGTGATATTTCTACCGAGATTAGACCCCATGTAAAATCTTTAAGATAATATTGTGCATAAGGTCACATTAGACAAACTCCAAATTAACGTTCCTTTTTGCTTTGAAATTGAAGTAGCTTCAAAAGTAAATGAGACTGTGAATGAAAATTAAACTAGAGACTGGAATTGGATTTGCAATACATTATGTTTTCACATGTAGCAAATACTTTTAAAAGTGAAGATTTTCTTGATACAGAGAATTCTGATTTTCAATAGCTTAGCAGATTTTTTTTTGGCAGTTTCTTATAAAAGACAAAAAAAGTTTGTTTGTATGCTGGAAAAGCCTTGACACAGTCCTTGCCTACATTTTTAAAGTAATACCTTGATAAATTATGCTGATAGTGTTGTAGTGATAGTCTTATTACTTATCAATACTTTAAGTGCAAAATATTCAGCTTGATGAACAAGATGCATTTTAATTAATATTTAACCTATTTCAATTTTGCCTGTATTGATCATACTTTAAGACACTTCATATTTTGTGCTTTTGTGTCATATATGTTTAGAACCTCCAGAAATGTCAGCTTTCTAATGCTTTCATTATTTTATAAGAAAAAGTCAGATCCTTTCATTCCTTCTGCGTGCCATTCTGGTCATGCCTGGTAGGAACTTTTAAGCTGAGCATCACTACATGATTTGGGTTTTATTAGGTATTTTTTGTGTTTCTGTCTTGAAGAGAAATGACCTGGACACTGTTTACTTCAGGTAAGCTCAATGTGCACTTGCCTTGGAAGTGTTGCTGAGGAATAGGGATTTGTTCTCCCTGTTGGCAGAGGCTGGCTGGCCAAAGGGTGAATGATGCTCCTGCCACATCTCTGCTTCTCTTTGGGAGCCACAGCCAGCTTGGCTCCTGGTTAACAGCTGAATAGAGGCGATTCTCCAATGCTGGCTTTGGGATGATGAAAGCCTCTGAAGCTGCTGCTCCCCTGTCTGAGATGGAGGGAGAGAGGCAGGAGGTCTTTGGAACAGACTTGTGTGGTGGAAAGCCTTTGGTGTTCTCAAGGTGAAATGCATCTACTTGCTCCTTCCCTGAATATTAAACAATTGCAGCAGTGCTAAGGAAGGAGAGTAGAAATCTGGCTTTAAAGACTCCTCTGCTTCCGGTTCAAGTCCTGCTTATCACAGTTTTTTCTTGCATTATAATTGTGGGCAGAGTTGTTCTACAAAACGCAGAGAAGGATAGTAAGGTGTTGAATGGGATATAGTCAGTGAAGTTAAGGGACTAAATGGCAACTTACATTGTGCGACTGTGTAAGGCCAGCTGTGGCCATTTTTCAGCTGCTTCCTATGAGATGGGCATAATATTCTCAGCAATAGGCATCTTAGAAAACCATACGGAAAATGGAACTATGTATAGGTTTGGTTTCAGCATCTTTAGTGTGACGTACCCCTATAGTCTTTCTTAGTATATAGCATAAGAGGAAAAGGAAACTCAGGAGATTATAAAAGGCTTTTTATTAGGCGAAACAGTTCCAGATAATTGTCTTTTTCCTGAATACAATAAAAGCTAAAGCTATTTTGCAAGTGAGCACTTTGGCAAAACTGTTTTACTTCTGTGTACTGGATGTGCTAATTGTGTGATATGATGCCTTACAGACGGAGAAGTGTCTTGAGAGATTCCTGATGAAATATCAGGAGGTGTTTTTGCATAGCTTTATAGAAAATCTTTCCAATAAATGGCCACTATAAGTAGCCTCTGGGTCTTCAAAATTGTAGCCTTCTGACAGGAGGCCAGAAGTATTGCTTTGGTGGGCAACTACTGCTCACACATTACATTTTATTGGGTTTCTAACACACTTTACAAGCCGATCACAGACTGCTAGTAAGATTTCACTCTTATTTTCACTGTATTTATTGATAATGTCGGTTAATCCTTTAGCAGCTATATGATATAAAATCTAAGCACAGAATGAAATGTTTATTATCAGTTTTCTCACCATGAATTGACTTCCATCAGGTGGAGCAGACAAAACTCTGCTGGCACCATTTCTCTGGAGGCAGCATCCCAGCCTCTCCAAGAACAGGCTTTGCTTCCTGCTCTGCTTCTGTTCCAAGAAACATTTGCAGTTTTCCTGATTTCAGTGTACGTATCTTCAGAATCTGGGTGGGGATTTCTACTCCTGTGTCATTGCTCCCACTCCATTATGGCAAATGTTCATACCAGTTCTACCTATTTGCGAGGATGTTTATCCCGGCCAAACAGGAGCTTGCTGAAAGAAAGTCTGTCTAACAAAACTTCAGTTATGGCAGCAGCCTGGTAACATCTTGCATGGGTGGCAGCATGCCAGTTTATAGTACTAATGAATACATTTCTTGATGATTTTTAAATTCACAACCGCAATTAGAAAAACATATTTTTCATTTACATGCAAAAAATCCCCAACAAAAAAAACCAAAAACCAAAGAAACCCCAAAAAGATCCAAACAAAAAAACACCCCAAAAAACCCCACAAAAACCCCCAAACAACACCTCACACTTCACACCCACAAACCTTAAAAAATATGATTGGGGATAACTCAAAATGCTCCAGAACCACCACATTATCTGCTGATGGCTGAATAAAGGTGGTGAAGCTGGTGACAAGTGTGTTTCAAGAAACAAGAGAGAAAAAGACAGCTGTCATTTAACATGATGTTCTCAGTCTTTTGCAGAAACAATTGTAAGATGCAGATTTTTATTCACGTAGTCAGCCTGCGCCTTCATTTCTACTAATGCAAACATATGCATTTAATAGTATTCTATAGTTTCTATAAATCCACTTGCTTGTGACTGCTTTGTTTGTTTAACCCTCGAGTCGAAAATGTGTTCACATTTTCATTATCTTTTTTATTACTTATCATTTATCAAAATATTTCAAATTTCCTGTGCTTAGGCTTAATGTTTTGTTTTCAAGTAAAACACCTGAAAAGCTAAATTCACTTTCAGACTATCTGGGGACAGTCTTTATTCCCTGAGTGTATTTGCATGGCACAAAGCAGGGTACTACCCTCCACGTCCATGACTTTTAATGTATATTTACATTATTTTGACCGTGTCATAAAATATACAGCCTGAACAAACACTGCAGCACACACTGTTATATTCTGAACTTCTGGAATTCAAATGTGATTTAAACTGTGATGTGCTTTCCACGTGAGCTGTGCATCTCTGTCTCTAGCACAGCCATCCTCTGGAATGTGTTGGGCACAGGGGCCACAGTCTCCTCTGCCTGGCAGATGGAATGAGGAGTTTTGTAGCCCCTGGAATACCTTCTGCTCAGCAGTGAAGTCCTGATGTAGGAAAGGTGTGAGGGAGAAGAACTGGGTGAAAAAAGCATCTTTGACAGGCAGGAATTTCACCTGCAAAATGGAGATGTTCTCAGTTTTGGTCTGTGGGATTACCTGGAAGGAAGGACCAGTCATGGACAGCTTGGGGTTTCTTTCAGCACATCCAATATTTGCACCCTGAATCATATTTCGTTGTGATGTCAAGGTTTCTGATGAAGGAATTTGAGCCTTTCATTGTGAATGGAGGATCTACCAGTAATGGGCTCCATGTAATGCTCTGATAAGATGATGTAAATCCATTAGGTTCACATGGAACATAAATCTCTATTTTTAGAAAGTAATGAAATACAAAATTCCTAATAAAAACCTACAGCTTGCCATACAGCAAATTGCCATCAAAAGAATTAGACATAAGTTGATTTCAGTGATATTTCCTATTTTCAGCTCCATGAATTGCTAAGCAATAGAAAAACAGACTGTACTCTGGATTCTTGTAAGTCATTGCAATCTGGTACTTGGAGCCATTGTATGAGCCAAATAACATCTGTTACTCAGAAAGATATTACAATGTTTTTATAATCCCAAGTATTTGTGAGATGGAAGGAGAATGAAGGAGATAATGTGGCAAAGCCAGTCGGCTGCAAATTAAACCTTGCATAATTTTTGAGTGTCTTTCTCCTATTTTTTTAATGTTTTCTTATTCTTGCCTACTATACTTGTTTTTTACCTGGATGTAGTCAGAATCTGTCAAAACAGTACCTCAGGAACATTCCCTCAAAAATGACATCTTCCCACCTTTGGGATGCTGGTCAAGCTCTGAGGACTTGCCCAGTGTCCCGAGCAGATGCCCCTTATCCCACAGAGGCTGGAAAACAGCTGGAACTGGCTTTTTCTTCAGCAAGTTCAGTGTGAACAGAGCTTGGATTCTTCAGCTGAGGGGCTAATTTATAATATGTAACTTCTTACCCTCCATTCAGATTTATGGGTCTGGCATAGAAAATGGATTTGAATGTCCTGGAATAGATGAAAAAATTTAAAAAGGTAGATGAAACAAAAGGATATAATTAATTTGAAAAAAAAAATTTGGGGGGTCTTAGAGAATATTAAATTGAATAATTAATATTCTGTATGCATAATTGTTATAACATGTATGTCAAGCTAGATAATGAAAAGTAGCTGCAAGAAGGAGAAGAGAGAGAATATTGACTAAAGGACATGTTATAGAATGTAGCTCTTTCTCTTGCAAATTGTTAGTGAACTCATTCTGTTTTAAATTATTCATTATTTTGACTGTTTTCTAAAGATATATTTAAGCCGGTGTATTTTTTTTCAGGTTTCTCAGTAGAGGAGTTGCTTCAAATATTCAGTATTAATAGTTTCATGTGTGAACTGTTTTTAATGTGCATGGTGATAATAAACTATACTGAAATATATTTTAAAATACTTTAGTGAATATTTTTGTATGCAAAGCAGTTTGCTTGGTTACACTCAAAATGTGTCTTCAAAATGCAGGAGAAGTCTGTAAAAATGTGTTTGTTAAAGCACATGGAACAAAATAGAAAACAAGTAATTTTTTCTGTGTTTGTGTATTTCAAAGTAAAGTCTAGAACACTGTTGCCTGGTATGTCCATGATTTGAAACTTGCTTAAAATGATGATTTCCAGACAGTGTAGTCCAAGCAATTTTGAGGATGTTTCCTTATGTCGTGGTTTCCTCATATCCAGTGCTGGAATTAAAAATAGATGATGGAAAAAGCCATCAAAGGTTTATCTTGCTATTTTCTAGTAACTTGAGAGTATCCTGGAAGTACAACCTGAAGTTTTCTCCATCAAAAAACTGTTGATGTGGGTTCCAGGCATCCAGCTCAGAGTCTCTGTATGTGTATATGCATCTTTATGTAAGTATGCATCCACTTACATCCATGTACAGATTTTTGCTGTTTCATCCAATCCTGTTTGTACTCTTAGTAAAGGCTTGTAATCTTACAACACTTCCAGTTTCTTTTAATAGTCTGACTTCTGAATCATTGGTCATTTACTGTAATCAATTTTTTCAGGATTTGTGAATTTTCAGAAAGCCAGCAGGCGTATTTAGCTAAGAAAAAGCCAGGAGGGTGTTAGATGTACTCTGCTCTAATGACTGTGGTCTAAAATGCAATCCCTGGTGTTGGCAGTCCCTGAGGTGGTAACAACTGGAACCTGGAAGAGAGTCACATGGAATTAGCATTTTATGCTTGTGTGGTTCTTACTTGCTTTCCCAGACTTCTGTTGCTGGCAGCTGTCAGAAACAAAGAATTGTGGTTGGATTTTTGGTGCGGCTCAGCACAGCCCCTTTATGCTGGTTTTGATTTACTTTTAAGTTACTTTTACCACATAACATGTCACTTATTAATTGCCTTATTGCTATTATTTGTCATTAATATCTCCTTGCTGCAAAAGCAAATTGTTGAAGGGTTAGCAGCTCATTAAATATGAGAAACTGAAGCACTCTGTAGCTGCTTTAGTTTTTCAAACATTTATTATCAAGAGTGCTTGGGAGGTAATCCAGTGGCGAGTGTTATGTGTCAACTGGCGTCTGACATCCCTGGTGGGGGGTGGCATTCTCTGCCACAGTGTCTTAGAAAATCTTATCAAAGGACACAGGGCACCTGGTGTTAGGAACATTATTTGGAAATGATAGCTAGAAGTCAAGGATTATTTTAAATGCTGTAAAAACATCTCTTTTTTAGGAAATGGCAGCAATGTTAAGGACAGAGTATGTTGTACAGCAATTGTCTTCTGCTTAAAACTATAAAAATCTTTTTGGTACCTTTTCCTGTTTAATATTGCACTGTAAATAGCATATGGAGTTTTTAACAAAGACAATAGGTACTGACTTGTATGGCGTATTTTGGTAGTGGCATGTTCTTTCCTATACGTGTCTGGTTTAAACCACTGGAGATTTTCATTGCTCCTCACCTTTTGTGGATTAATTAATTTTCGGAGATGCACAGGACTAGAAACATGAAAATGCATTTCTATAAAGATATTGTGAAACTGTTCTACATTTTGAATATGTTTTTGCAGTAATGTAGTGGAGTCTTTGGAGAAGTACAAATCCATTAATTGATCCATTTTCATTAGGACTCTAGAGAACTTGATACCAGCTCACTGGGCTTTTGATAATCTGAAGTTGTAAAACATTGCTTTGAATGACAATTTAAAAGAGCAACAAATAACTCTGAATTCCCTAAAATCACCTACTCAAGGCATTTCTATATTCTTTTCTTGTCCTTATGGAAGAGGTATGGACCTGATGTTCACAAGTTTGCCTGAAGCTGTGATTGATATGAAAAGTGTTGCACAAAGGTAATTTGGTGAAAAGCAAATAAAAGCATAGCGGGTGTTACCAAGAGTAAAACAAGCAGATGAGGCTCAGAGATTAAGGTAAATTAAGCACATGATGAGCTTTTATTATTAGTATAGTGCCTACATGGTCACAATCTTCTTTTCAGCAATGAACTCTTATTGCTTCTCTAAGGAGGTGGGGCAAAAATTGACTTTCATTTCAGGATCATGTTTTAAAGTGGATTAATTTTATGGTAGATACAAAATTGCAATTTTTAGAATTATGAGTGTCTGAATATCATCCTTAAAAGGTGCAGAAACTGAAATTCCCCCCATAAAGCATCATTCTTCATATTTCCATGGTTTGGCTGGCTCCACATAAGGGCAGAGTTGAACTAGTGGTAAGAAATATAATTAGTGCTGTAAGTATGGGTCTGTGGAGCTCTCAGAAAATCTTTTTCTCCCTCTGAAATTTGCAATGACTTTTTAAAAAGCTGATTATTGAATGGAAAACCTATTTATCAAGCTCAGTTCCAATTTTGAGCTCTTGTTAATCTGTGTGCAGTAGCACTAAGTAGGAACTGATATTTTGACTTGTTTTTGTATTTGAAAAACTTTATCCTAAATCAGGATGACATCACAAAATCTTGTAAATCTTTAAAGGGGGAGAAAAAAGGCATATGTCAGGTACTTAGCAATTTTTTAAAAAATTCACTCTTAGCGAAACTTCAATTTGCAGTTATGACAACAGGATGTTTGAAAACTTCTGCACAAAAATGCATCAGGGAACATGCTGAATTCTATTTCATATAAATTTTTCAGTTTTGACAAAGTGTCTTTCTCTCTTAAAAGAGATGTTTTACCTAAAAATTCTCAGGTAGCACGAACTAAATCTATCAGCCCTTTAAGGATGACATGTTTAAAAGTGTTTTTACCACATAACTGACAGCCCGGAGAAAGTTTAGGCAAATTTTTGGGTGATCTGCCACATAAAAGCAGTGTCAAATTTGCTGATTTTAAAAGTCTAATGCAAATTAGACTGTTAGATGTTCTGTTCATCAGTTCCTGGAAGTATTTTCCTCCAGGCTTGTATTTTAGTCCAGTTGAGTCACTTGTTTGCCCATGCCTCTGCTACATGCAGGGCACACTTGTAAATCTTTAAGAGCAAACCAGAATTAAACCATTGGCATAATGAAACAGAAAATAACAACATAGCAGAGTACAGGATTTGGGCTTTTTTTCCAACCACTTTGAGTATTCAAGAAATTAATCTTCTCAACACATCAAATTCAACTAATACAGTGAC
This sequence comes from Cnemophilus loriae, assembly GCA_013397755.1. Taxonomy (NCBI): domain Eukaryota; kingdom Metazoa; phylum Chordata; class Aves; order Passeriformes; family Corvidae; genus Cnemophilus; species Cnemophilus loriae. Next base: position 507,009 of record VZTF01004415.1, read on the forward strand.
TCTAATCCTTGTTTTAAAGAAAATTTTAAATGTCTTTCATTGTGGTTCTGGTAATAAAAAAATAGTTGCTTTCAAGTGTTGAGCACCAAAGATAAAGGTTCTAACCAAATGACATAAATATATTGATTTTAGCAAGCATTACATAATAGAGGAAATGAATATCTATTTTTTCCCCAGCTCTAGTTTCTAAAAATTTCCACATTTGCCTTCTGCAATATCTAAATAAACAGGGAATAAAACTGAAATCATAGTTTTCAGTTCTCTTATATTTTGTAGACTTGATTATACATTTGTAATTCTTTGAATGTTGGAATTTTTTTTTTCCTAGAAGCAAGGTTTTTCTTTTTGTTGGCTACTATTCAGGTAAACACTGAATTCCGACTATCTTGTAAATCAGCATGATATTTTTGTTTTTGCAATGTTTTCTTAATCTATAGTAGCAAAGTAAAAATTGGTCCAGAATTTCTATGTTTAATTGTTGCTTTTTTTGGTGGATCTCTCAAAAGGAGATTCAAGAAATTACCTTGCAAGAATTTTCAGGCTTGCAGTTGCATGTTGATACAAGATGAGAAGTTTCTAACCTAAAAGGCAAAATGGTCACAGACGCAGGATTGATCACAAATCTTAAAGTTTACAGTATATCAACCAAAACAAATTAGAAATTGAAATATACAACATGGTTAAAAAATGAGGAAAAAATTAACAGAGCGGTGTAAATTTTATGATATTTCATCAGCTCCTGTGAATGGCATTTTTTAAATATATGATTTAATTTAAATGAGTATTTCCTATTACAAGTGCTAGAATTATCCTTTCAGCAATAAAAATAATCAATTAGAAAGTACAAAGCAGGAGTTTAGGCATTATAAAATTTTATATGAAAGGTATGTATTTCTTACTGGAAATCTATAACTACATTTTAAAATATCTGGATATATGTCTAATATTACTTAATAGACCTCACCTACAGAAAAATAGAATAAATTATTTTTAAGTAAGCTAATAGGTTATCAGAGTTCTACTATCACAGGCAGATTCTTTTCATGACAGATATTTAATGAGGTTTGGGTTAGTGGAAAGTCCCAGACAAAACTGATGCAGCTGCTGCACAAATTTAGTCCCTGATACTGCAGAAATATGAAACTTCCATGTGGCTTCAGTCTCCAGGTGTTTAGAAGAGCTTGACGTTTTTTCAGAGCAGGGCTGTTAATTCCCAAGCCCAGACTGGGAAGGGATAAATACTCCTCTCTGCTTTTGACACACACAGTAACTGCCAAGAAAGTCTTTCCACAATATAAAGGCTGGAACATAGTTTTAAGTTGTACACATGCTTCAGACCCCCTCTAAAACTTCAGACATAGAATTAATTTTGTTATTGTTGAAAATTCATATAAATAATTTTATGGTCAACCACATGGTTTATTTGTCCATTCAAAATATCTAACACCAACTTCTCACAGAAAGTAGTTAATTGCTTCTGATGAGATGTTTTTATTAAATCTTCTGGCTTTATTTTTAAATCTTAAAGTCCCAAACCCTGGGAACCTCAGAAATAGAAAGAAAAGAGGAAGAAGTAAAGAGAATTAGAAAATGGAGGAAAATGGAAAATAAGGGAATACCACCCTTCTCTTTCCAAAATCAGACATAAATTTACATTTGGGTCTTAACCTCATTCAACTAATAGATTTATATTTAAACAGGCATTTAGCAGAGAAGAAATGTTTTTCCTGTCTAATATATTTATAACCTTGAAGGCCTTTCCCTTATTTTTCTCTTTCCCTTGACCTTTTATTGGAACACACTTTTAAACTGTGAAGTGGTGAATGTCGTACAGCTTTGCTGGAGGCACATTAAGCTCATTCAAAGTACAAAAATTACTGTATAAAGTTCACAAACTTTCATTTATTATGTATCCAGAAAAGAAAGGTTAAATATTCCTTTTTTTTTTTTTTTAAAGGCAGTACTTAGATGGTTACAAGTTGAAAGTCTGCTAGATATAAGTCGGCCTTGAAAACCATACTCTGGTCATGAATAAATATCAAACTGCTTGAGAAATAAAAACATTAGATTTCCATGCCTCCAAAACATAATAATTAAATGATTTTTACTTTTTTTTTTATTTTTAAGAAAATAAAAGATTTTTTTGGCTATGTCTGTGTTGGAAAGGAGGATCAGATCATTTTTATGATAACAGTGAAGTGATATAAGTACTTTATGAAGTATGGTGGTGTTTTCCACATTTAACTCTGCCTAGTCCAGTGCTGTGGATGAGTGTTTGTTACCAGTAGAAGAGCTTTAGATGCACTTTTGGAGAAGAGATTTATTGCTTCATTTCATTCCAACAAAACCCAGGTCATGCAGTCAGAGGGTGCTGAGTTTGGGACCTGGTGTGTGGAAGGTTGGGGTGGATGGTGGTGAGATCCTCCTGGTCTCTGCTGAAATGCTCCCGTGACATTCCTTGTGAGTCTCAGTCTTAAAAACCTTGAATTGTGTTTTGCTGCTCAAACTCTGGAGCTTTTTAGGTCTAAATTCTATTTTAATCTGAATCTCAAGAAAGAATAGGTGTTTAGGTTATTGTTCTCCATTGTCCAGACTTCTCATCAGCCAGATCAAAAATACTGTTGAATCTCTGTGTATCCATGCTGGTAAACAAACCGGGCCTTTCTTAGCAATGCATCTGCTGGATAAACAATATCCATTGGTATTGGCCTCCTTTTTTGCACTTTTGCACAGAACTTACAGATCCTGATGACGCTCTACACCGAGTTCCCACCGCTTCCAGGGCGTGGGAAGGGGATCTCTCCTGTGGTTGGTGCCTGCTGGAGTGGATTTTAGAATGATCAGAAATGGTTTCCAATACAGAAGCAATAAAGCAGCGTAGGGCCCTGTGAGGAGCTGGTATTCCCTCTTGCCAAAAGCACTGAACAACCGTGTCTGTGTGTCTGACAACCTGAATTTCTAGCTTCCATTTTATTCTCAACCTGTTTCCATGTATAGAACACGTAGCACTCAGTCTGACAGGAGGAAGCACAGAGTATTTTTGCATTGCTGATTTCTTTCTTTCGGTCGTTGTCATCTTTTTAGTGTTCATCCCTGTGCAGATCCGGAGAGTGAACATCTTCTGTCATCTACGAAATTTTTACTTTGGATGTGAGTTACCCATGACTGGAACTACAGTTTGTAGCTCTGCTACTACAATTGCTTCTGAGGATCAGTCCGTTTAGTTATTCATGCAGATGCTATGGAAACAACTATTCTTCTCTGTCTCCTTCTGGCCAAGCCTACAGGACACTGGGTAGTCTTGACAGCCATGTGGCAGTTTCAGTGTGGAGACTGTCAGTATTCTCTAACAGCATCTGATTTCTGTATATCAAACTGGTCAATTTATTTGAACAATTGGGCTTGTTTGACTTATAGATGCAGTAGTTGCTGTAATGAATTCATGAAATATGTGTATGGTGGACTAGAGGAAGCTATCAAGACTCATGCATTTTGTATGGGGCTAGCTCACTTTTTTCTCTCTTCCCACAGGTCTCCTCCCTCCTGGATAATGTGGCTTAGTGTGTAAGAGTCTTACATTTTCAATAAACTCTCCTCTTCAGGAGCCTCATTGTTGAAAAGCTTATTTGCGTTTTTAAGTGTGGGTGTTAAGGCAGATTTGTTCCAAAACTTTAAAATTCCAAAACCATCAGGAAAAAAAAAAGTCCTCCAAACTGGAAATAAGGGTTGCAGAGAATGGCTGAGGTTTTTCCATGCAGCTCCCACAGCAGTGAGCAACATCCCAAGCCAGAGTAAGGAAGCTGAAAATTCGGCAGCATGTCTGTCATGCTTCAAATAAAGCCATGGGCACCCTCTGACCGGAGCCACATCTGGTGAGAGGGGCCATGCTGTTCCTCGGCCCTTCCTCATACACTGCTGGTCCTTCACCCTCCCTTCCTAGGCTTTCAGGTTTTCCTGCTCTTTTGTCCAACAGTGAGAAGGAAAAACCAGATCTCTCTCTCTCCTGGGCTCTGATGCCCCAGGATGAGGTCACCTTCTCCTGCCTCAGAGCTTCACCCATCTAATACCATGATCCCAGTGTCAGTTTTAGGAAGAATTTGGAGGTGTATGGAACACATAGAGTTCTGTGGCATAAAAAAAAGATGATGGGTGCCCCCTCACTGCATTTGTTCTATGTTTAGCATTTCTGACTTCGCCTCTGGAAGACAGAAATGTCAGGGGGACAGAACAGACAGTCAGGGCATTTGAAGAACAACCGAAATAAACACAAGGGTAAGCAAGGCTTAGGCTTTGAAATGCTAATTTGAAGGCAGAATGCAATGAAATGCCACATTACATCAAGCTCAGAGAAAGCTGGATCTTCCTCTCCTGCTTCTTGCATATCTGCACCCAGACACTGGCGGTGAAGAATGTGTTCATCCAAAGGACTTCATGTTGGTACTGATAAAAGTTTCACTCGAAATGGTTGTGTTAGAGCTGCTGTGTGATGGTTGCACACCACAAGGATAACATCCAGGAGAAAACCTTGAAAAACCACATGAGGACTTACTCCTCCAGTTCTTCAGCAGGTGCTGGCTGATCTGGTCTATGCATTGTGAGTGCCTCTAATTTACTCCTTGTGCCAATGTGTGGGAGCTGATGGTGTGGATTTAGGTAACTTTGCCCAAGGAAAACCACAGCATTTCTTCCAGCTAAACCGGCTGTGGGCTTATTTTTAGTTTATTCCCCCTTTCCCTTGTCTTGCTGTTTGCAGAAGGAAAGGAAAAGAAAGCTGAAATATTTTTAAGGAGATTTCTGGTGGAGATTTGTTAAGGGCTAACCACACTGCTGTTCTAAACATTTCAGATACTCATTCAGATCAAATGCGGACTGGAAAATGAAAGCAAGTAAAAAAAAAAAGTTAAAACTGAGTCAATTTTTAACACATTAATTTATCTTGAGAAAAAGCCTTAACATCCCACATCTTAAATTAAAAGTATAATCCTCCGCTTGCTTTACTTTTACAGTGATTATTCTCTGTTTCTGTGTTTCTTGCAGGTTAAAATTTCATTACTAGAGCAGATTGGTAATTTCAATTCCATAGTTTATGTATTTACAGTGAGCAACAGTTGACATTTTAAGTCCATGTCTCTCTATCATGTGAACTGTGGAGCTTCTGGCAAAGCTGTGGAGTCCATAGAGCTCTGTAGCATGGGGACAACTCATCTCCGCACCATTTGATTTTGGCCTAAATTTAAGAAATACAATAGTCTTGCATATTCTACTGTCATGCGGTATTCCCGTGACTGTGTACAGTCCTCAAAAGCTTTCAAATGCATTTGCAGCCACCCTGATTGACACAACCAAGAATTATTTATGCTAACGAGTGAGAAATGTGACAGACCCTGCAGCACGTTGGTGTGGCCTTCGGGTTAAAGCTCTGATTTTAACATCTCTTACTTGCAGATATGACATCTCTATTTTTATGTGTCTTCTCTGCAAAGTGGGGAGAGCAATTTTTTCATACAATTAAACTCCTTCAGAGCTGTGAAGGGGACTCACTGTGTGAGAGCTCAGAGCAGCCCTGTGGCAGCCCAGGCTCCAGCACAGCATCTGCAGGGCTTGACATAAGGAAAGCACAGATTTTCATTTGTTTTTGTATGTACAGTGATGCCAGATGTGGCTTTGAAGGTGCCGTGCTGGTGTTAAGAGGAGTATTGTATGCTGAAGGAAATTTTTGGCTGCTTATTAAATTGCTGTGAAATAAGTGACATTAGACTGAGAACAAATATTATTGAACATCAATGAATGAAGACCCTTATCAGCTTTCTCTTGTCTGTCTTCAGAGTGGACTCAATAGCAGATCTTTGCCTTTTATCTCCCCACCCTGTTTTCTGAGCATTTTTGAAGTGCAGATGTTGGAGGGTTTCTGTCTTATGCTAATCTATGGGAATTTCAAAATTTGACTTATTAAAACCAAGAAAATCCTCTCTCGAATTGCAGGTTTTAATATTTTTTCTCTGGCTCCTTCCCAAAACAATAGACTTCAAGGACACACCAGGTACTTTCTGTTTACAGGAACATATTTCACTTTTTCAATCAGGCATTGTTTTGTTAGGTTTATGTTGCTCAGCAAATTGCTTCCTGTGAAATGCAAAATGGATTATTTGGTAATTAAAATATTTCAAGTTTATGAGAGAGTTTGAAATCAATAAAATAGCCTTATTTCAGTGGAATGGAGCTATACGTCTGTTAGAACAGAATCCTGTAAGTTATAGAGCAGTAGAAGTAAAACTAATAAGTGCATTCCATTTCTTTTGGGATTGTTCTCTATTGGATGGTATGTTAGCTACCAGGATTTTTTTATCCATCTGATTTAAATATCCCAAGAGATGGGCCTTGTGATATACCTATTATTTTTCATATGCAATTTAAAAACATGTCTCTCTCTGCTGGAATCCTTTAGTATTACAGCTGTGATTTGCAACGTGCCTTAGAATTTGAAATGAAAGCAAAGCAACACCTCATAGTGCTGAGGCTCTTGGACAGCCCGGCATATTTGGCCAAAGGCAAATCATTCAGAGAGCTCAATAGCAAAGCCAAGGAAAAAGACCATAAGGATTTCTTAGTGCTCTGAGTTAACCTATTCTGAAAGAAAAATGAAAGAGAAATAGGAAAAATAATAATTTTTAAAATATGTTTTTTGTTACCATAGTAATTCTTGTCATACATTTTATATAAATGTCACCTGCCAGAAATACAGAAACTTCTACTTTGAAGAGAAAAATACTTCCAAGTGTATAATTTTGTCAAGGGTAATGTTAGCGTTTATCATGGCCAAATCTTTGCAACTGATAAATATTGTTCTGTTTCCAGTTTTTTATTTTCCCCTACTGACATTTTTAAGCCAATATCCTGTAAATGTCAGTATTGTTAATTTTACGTATTGGAAAGGTGAAAGGTTAGAGAGTTGTATATTGGGACACAGAAACATCATAGAAACAAATTCAATGAGACTTTGAGTAGACCGCCTTTCAGACTGCCTTATTTAGGTACAGGTTATGTGCATATTCTTTATTTCACTGCAGCATTTTTGCCCACAACCCCCTTCCTGTTAGGTAATTTCTTGGCTTTGATTATTTTAATAAGGAAATGTGTCTGTAAGCCCGTGAAAACTGGCCATCAATTCAAACAGCATTGTAAAATTATGTTTAAAATGATGGAGAAGTTATAGTCAAGTAAACTCATTTGAAAATTACTCTGAGAATTTAAAATTCACCATGGTGTGATCAAAACTGTAGTTCTATTTATCTACTAAAAAAGTTGTCCACAGGGAAAGAATTTTTTTGATAATTTGAGGGAATGACATTAATGAATAGAATTGACAATATTTGCATATCAGTCATATTCAGTGAGACACACCACTAAGTTGCACAAAAGTTTCCTTTTCTTGGTTAAGAATAAACTTTTCTCTATATCGCTAAGGTTTTCCTCCTTCCTTTCCTCTAGCCTGGCATGACTTCACCCATGGAGTATGGCTTCATGAAGGCTGCTCAGAGGCCAAATATGAAAGCTGCTTGAAGGTGAAGTAGACGAACAAACACCCTTAGAAAAACCTGCTAAATTATAATTTTTAATGCCGTTGTCATTTTGGAAATGCAGCTGTGGTGGAAAAAACAAATCCTATTTTACTTCTTGGGAAACTCCTAACTTTCGTTAGAGTAATTTTTGTTGGTCTTTGATGCTAAAAATGGGGCAAAGATCAATTGATGATAATAGAATAAAAACGTGAGCTAGCAAAGATTTGAAGATTTAATGCAGCAGAAAATTAGCAGTATGAAGAATTTTTTAAAGTCCTTTGCCTTAAATAGAATCCTGTGGAGAGATTTAGGCTTCCAGGTCTCCTATTAGATGCTGCAAATACTGACGGGAGGGATGGTTAACGAACAAATACAGTGAATTAACATCACTGCTGGTTGGGTACAGGTGCGCCAGTATTTACAGAGCCTGCACAGGGGAAAGGGGGATTAAAATTTGTGCTACTGAAGCTGCAAAGGAAACCAAATAGAGTTAGTGTCGGTACTCAGGTAAGAGAGGAGCTTCAATAAACGTACAAAGTGTGAATGTTCAGTCAGAGGTTTCAGCCTCAGGGTGAAATCAGCAGCTCCTAGACTACACATTGGCCACTGGCTTTCTCTATATTTTGAAATTTGTGCAAGAAGTGTTGTTCAAAGTATTTTATGTGTTTTACCCAATATCTACAAAAACAAAGCAAAATGTTGTGTTTCTCTTCACAACATTATGTGGGTTGTTTTACTCATTTTTTCCCTGCGTTTTTAAAATACTTATGAATTGTTTAATTTAGGATGCTTAAACATAGTGCTTTGATGCTTTCACAGATGTAAAACTTTGTCAGACCAAACTGTCTTCTGAAATGCTCCTGCACCCTTTCAGCCTCTGTTATTTACGTCCTTAATGTGATACTGGTGCTACTTCAGCAGCAGCTGAAGGGTAATCCCCAACATCTTTCCTTCCACTTCTCTTGGCTAATGAGGTCAAGGAAGGGAAACCCAGCACTACTAAAGTCCGACGCTTCCCCTGAGGTTACCTAGTCACTTCCCTGATTAATAGGAACAGTAGGTGGCTGCAGCTATTTTTCCATGTTTTTTTTAACTTGTGAATTAATAGGAATACAAATGCTTTGCAGTGTTGTTCTAGGGCTACAGGCTGTGGTGATCCTACCAAGAATAGTTTGGAATTGGGATTCTTGTATTAAAAGAAGGATCCCATACCCATCCTTCTACTGAGGAGTCAGTTTTCACATGGGAGAATAATACTCATATATAAATTATCAGAACACATTTTCCTTCTTTTTTTCTTCTGAAACTATGTATCAGAAACATGAGACAGGAAAAAAAATTATTTTAATACTGCCAGTCTTATTTCTTATTTCTCTTCCTGTTTCAGATTTAATTCTTGCGTCAGAAAAGTTACCAACAAAGGATGAAGAAATGTTTCTAGCTGTTAGTGTGAGATGAGAATATTTCAAACATCACAATGATCAGCATCCTGTGGGAAATAATCTTATCTCTCTCATGTGATTTGATCAAAAAAAGAGCTTGGAAAAAAGGTTTATCGCTGACTAAATGTGGAGAGTCGTCTGATCTTTCTGCTTAAAATGTTATTTCAAATCAAATCTATCTATTAAGGAGCTATATTATAGGTTTCAGTGTTTAAGAAATGCGAGTATGTACTTGGTATCTTCACACAGATCTCTCTCAGCTTATCTTCATTCTCTGTCTTCAAGCCATCTGCTCCTTTTCTATGGTCATTGTTTTCCATATTAATTAGTACAGAGTGTCTGCTGACTAAATATGGATTTAAAGACTTAATTCCTCTGTGCCTAACTGTTTGAGAGGAAAAAAAAAAGAACTAGAAATAAATATAGCAATGCAGTTTGGAATTTGCAATCATTAGTATAAAGCTGTGAATGCACTTCTGGGTGTTTAGGCAGCTTGAATAATTTAGGGCCTTTATATATAGCTGACTTGTCTCATTTGATTTATCTTCTTCACATGGGATTTTGTACTATTTCTGGGTACTTTATTATCACTATTGTCTCTCACATTCATAATACAGATAGAAGCACAGAGCACGAGCAAAAATTTGAGGGAGAGGGTAGCATCTGCTTACCCTCAGTTGATTTAGCAGTAAGTAGTATGTAAGCACATTTAGCCTTTCCCATCAAATATGAAATTCAAGTTCTGTGAGGTACCAGGACCTACTTTTTCCTTTCACATTTCAGCCTGCAATTTCTCCACTTTTCCCCCAACATTTCCAAATGAGCAGCATTGATGATCACTAAAGGTACAGCTCTATTTTAAAATAAATCCTTTCTGTCAGTTCTTGTGGTGGTTTTCTCAAAGGTATTTTGCTCCTCACAGCACATTTTCTGTGTGAAAAAGAAAGGCAGTGTTTGAGTTGTGTGAAAACTTTTCACCTCCTCTGTCATGTGAAAATTATTAGCCATTTCTCTGCAGAAACCTCTCTTATTTGCAGAGAAGCTGCTATGTTGACTCTAACACTGTCTAACACATACTAATAGTCTGTGTTGCCCTTGCACATCCTGCTGCAGGAGGATTGTACTTTTGAAGTAGCTACTGAAGGACACAGACCTGGTGTAGTAGGGCCAAGAGAGCTGGTCCAGATGCAAGCAGACATTTGATTCTTTCTAGCTTTTGTGGGTTTGGTCTTTTGCTTTATTTTGTGATTGCAGTAAAATGTGCCCTGAGTGTTCACCCTCGTGCTTCAGCACTGTCAGAGACACAGCATTGGCAAGCTGCTAGTGATTTCGTTAGGACAGGGAACACCTGCTGCAGCTCTGCCACGCAGCTGTGGTTATTTTTTCGTCCATATTTGCTGAGATTTCCCTAAAATGTATGAGATGGTCATAAGAACAGGGGGTGCTCCGAGGAACCATTTGCATTTTTTCTTTCTTATAGCAGCACAGTATTTGCAAGGCCCCTTGCTCTTTGATTCTTTATAGCTCTCACAACTGCATTTCTCCCTCTGCAAGGTATTTGTGTGGAGAAATGCCCTCTGTGCTTGGGATTGACTCTGATATCCTTTGGCTGATAGATCCTATTGGAGGGGTGAGGAGATTGACTGTGGAGTTGCATGTACCAAGAAAATGCAAAATTAAAAGTCGTACCATGCAAATCTGTAAAACACAGTCTTTCTTCTGCATGGCTGTGTGTGTACACAGTGCAAAATACACAACATATAGAAGTCTAGTGTGGAGGCTGCTCAAAATTGTGTTTTGCAAATTATTTGAGTGAGGAAGCACAAGTCCGTTTTAGCTCTTACATCTACTTTATCATTCTATCTTTTGTAGACTATATTTTGTTATATGTACTATTGCACATTGCAATATTGCAAAATTACTATATGCAATTGAAAGCTCATATAGCTAATTATTGAAATAAAGTTTCGCTCTACTTCTAATACCCAATAGGTGTTGCAAATGCCTCATGTATATATATAAAATCACATATTGGGTCCCCTCGAGCACTCTTCCAATCATAAAAAGCCTGTATTTGAAATATTGTAATTAAAAATGTGCTTTGATTTCAGTAGCACACACTTGCTAAATGTTCCTCTTTAAAACCCAAGTTCTTCCATTCACTTACAGTTGCTAGTATTCAGTGACAAAGTGATCATCATGATTGTAATTAAATATTTATCATACAGTTCTCTTTTGTCATTTGGATGTTGCAAGGCGGGCAAGGATATACTTTAAAGGCTGAATAGTAAGCTATATTATGATAGTATATCAGGCAAATGAGTGTTTGATGGGCTGTGTTAATGTGAGCTAAAAATAAAATCCCATCTGTTCACCTTTCAAACTGCATCAAGACACTGCACATGGGTTGCGGAATAATTTAATGAAACACAAATGAAAATATGTTTATTTCCATCTTTCTGAAACAAGTGAAACAGGCAACTTGTTAGTAAAGATGTTTTAACAAGTAGGGAATTGTGTGCTTATGGCTTTTCTGGAATATAGTAGCACTGCAATCATTTAAAATCATAAATGAGTAGATACAGAAAGAGACTCACTGAAGACAATGTCTCTAATAATCATATACAGCTCAGATCTTGATTACTGGTGCCAAAAGTTTGAATTGTTTGCACAATTAGGGATGTACCCCATTGGCATCAGACCTGCAGAATGTATTGTGTATTGTGATCTTTGGGAACACTATTTTTCAGTGTTCAGTTTTTTATGATTGAATGAGTTCTCCTAACGTACTGGTTGACTCTATGGGAGGCTTTAAAGCCACGTGCTGATTTACTCTATCTAATGATCTGTTCCATAAAAATAAGCAGTTTCAAGGTATGGGTTGTGCTCTGTACCATGGCTGGGTGCTGTACAAGAGAGGGAGATCAATGGGGGCACTGCTGACTCTGAGTTCTTGCTGATGGTGGTGTAAGTCAAAGCCGTCGGAGCAACAATCATTTTTGTGTGCTCAGGACTTTTGAATATGCTGCCTACTTTAATACTTGTAGTGGAATGATTTTTTCTGCTTTTTCAGGTAATTGTATCTTTGATGTAGATGCAGTTGTATTCATCTCTCTGCTCTGTTGTTCTACAGACTCTTGTAAATTCTGTCTGCTGCTTTTACCAAGCATTTCCTATTGCTTTGTCTTTATCTTCAAAGCTCAGCCATTTCTAGTGACTTCAAATCACAGATCTCCATCTGTTCTTGATTCTCTAAACCAAATTTAAAAGACGCTGTGTAATCCGTTAACTACATTTGAAGAGTATGAGATGGTTTGTTTTCGAAGTAGCTCTGGGACCTAATCCTGAAATTAGGAGATAATTTACCACATGTAGGTCTCTTACAGATGAGAAAACACTTAGCAAGGCACAGCCAGATAGGAAGAGTTCATTTAGCTACTGAAAAGAGCAAAAGCAAAGTATGAAAAATCAGAAGAAGACGAGCTCAGAGAAGCTGGGTAAGGTGCGCCTTAAGGTTCAGGCTACAGCAGCACCTCTGGCTACGTTACATCGAGTTCCTTGACAGAAAAAGAATTCCTGTGTTTTTCTTAGAAGAAAATCTGCATGTGCGTTGATACTGTGCTTCGGCAGAGCCCCAGGAGAACAGGACTGCTAGGAGTGCCACAGGCTGCACGAGGCTGCAGGAGGCCACACGCTCCACTCGGTGGCCGCTGTCAGTATTGTTTTTAAAAAAGGTGTCCTGAACATGAAGCTCAGAAGGGGTGGGTGGGTGCATATATGTATGTGTGTGTGTGTGTGTGTGCGTGTGTGTGTGTGTGTGTGTGCGTGTGTGTGTGTATATTTATATATATATATATGTAAATCATAGCATTTGCTTTGGTTAAACAGATTGGATTCCCAAATAGCTGAGATGTGTTACAACAGCCCTGCAAATGAAAGCCACTTGCAAAAGCCTTATGTTAGAGAGGCATAAACTGTCTGACTTGTCATTTTTTCCAGGTCCCAAAAACCTCTGAAGCAGGTTGACAGGAAATGTTGAGCAATTGCTTTCTGTTAGTCTTCAATAGAAATATTTTTCTTTTTTCTTTTTCTGTTTTTAATTAAAAAAATTCTTATCCAAGCATTATTCTTAGATGTGTGAAGGTACCTAAAATAGGGTGAAAAATACATAGTTTTTTCATCTCCCCCCCCCAAAATGTTATTTAAAGGACGTTTTCCAAAATCAAAGTATTTTCTTGGAAAACTTTGAAGAAAAGAAAAACTTTATTTTTGACATGAAAAAATAGTAATGCTTTATTCTTCGACTTCTGTCCAACTCCAATTTTATGAAACTTAGTGATGAAAGATCTCTGAAGAAAAATGAATGTTTTTCAACCAACTCTTGTTAAAACGTCATTCTAATTTGCTTGTACTTGCCGTGCCTAAAATATGATGGGCATAAGCAGGTAGAGTAATTGGCATAAATTTCTGATTTCTATCTTCTGCTCTTCAAAAGGTTATAAAAATAATCAAAGTACATTAGCTAAAATCCTAAATTCATATGTGACTAGATAGGAATCAAGAGCACTTATCTGGTTAGCACATGTGCACAGATGTGAAATGAGAGTCAGCATCTACTCGTGAAATAACTGTTCCTTTTATTTTCATTTTTAATTTGATGTAATATTTATATTTTTGCAATTAATGTGGTTTTCCATTATCTGTACTCTTCACAGTACATTTTGCTTGTAGACTTCTTGATTCTCCTTAGGTGAAAACCAAGACGTGAGGGCCAATAACAATATTCCTGAAATTCTCCATAAAGTATTCCCACACAAGAATTTGGGAGTCTCATTGTGTCTTTACTGTTGTATCTTCCCATAACCAAGCTTCAGGAAAACCAGCTCAAGTGTGTTGGCATGTCACAGTAACCACTGAAAATGCAAACAACTTTTATTGACCACCCTGTGGCTTTACAGAGGAATTTAGTCAGATATTTGAATCTCAAATTTCAATTATGGATTGTTAGTTGTTTAGCATTCATTAGAGGATTTCAGATGCCAATACAGATTGCCACCAGGAAATGCCAAGTACTGCAAGTTTTGAAAGTTGGTCTGGCCAGATTTAATGATATGAGTAAGTAAATCTGCTCCTGCTGGAAGTGTTGCATTGCTGTCCAGTGGGGGACGGAAAGGGAAGCTCATGAGAGGTGGTTCTTCTCATGGTCTCTTCTGTGTTGATACTGAATATTGTACTACTGATGTGGTTTCTTTTATGGAAAAGGTTCTAGGAAAAGGTTTTCTTTTTTAGAAAAGGTTTGCTGTGATTTGGTGCCCTTTTATGCCCCCTCTATACAAACCACTACATCACTGCTGCCCTCAGAACTACTGCCTGCATTTTTTAATATATTTAAAAATAGGCAGAGTAAGGCAATCCAAAGGTGCTGATGTGACCAAAACACATTTATGGTGGTCTTCTTCTCTAATGACCACTGTAATGCAAGGTCAGCGCATGTGTTATTCATCAGGTACTTCTCAAGCAAGTTTTAATACACTTTGTTACGAATAGAAAGCCCAAGATTCCTCTTCACATTTCCTTTCCTCTTTTCTTCTTTTTTTCCCTTACAGCTTGCCTATTAAGAAATCTTTGTGAATGAAGCCTATTCATCATTTGTATTACTCTTTCCTATTGTTCCCAGGAGGTACAATATTATATTAAATGCGTATGCTGTTCCAAACACTTCTGATGATTTTCCAATTGGAAAGGTTTTGGATTTTACACTTAAAAGTTTAGGAAAAGACCTTAAAGATTTCTTTTCTAAAGGTACATCCAGGAAGAATCTTTTTTCCCCCTTCATACTCTTTTCCCCTTCTCTTCATGACTTCACAGTTAGAAAGATAATTCACTTGATGATTTTTTCCTTCAGATCTAGGACAATTTCCTCTTCATTTCAGTTTTTGATACTGCTGCTGCTCATCTGTGTTTCCTGACCCCTCAGGGGCCGTATGCTAAGCTTCCCTTGCCAGTACTGATGCTTGTTAATGCACTGGACTGAGAGTATGCAGAATAAAATAGATGTTAATAGATGTGCAGAGTCCCAGAGGCCTTGCTGCTCCCCCTCTCTGGCCCGGAAGACACCCTGTCTGCATGGCTGCTCCTTGTCCTTCCCTTGAAACAACCAGTCTGCAAAATCATGAGGAAAATACACAGCTTTGCATAGAGGAACATCTGTTGAGGTCTTCCCATAGCCATCATGTGCATGAATAAAAATCAGCTGAAAATAGGCAATAAGTTGTCCTTGAAATTCAACAACCTTTTTTTATTTTTACATACTTTAACAGTGTGTTTCTACTCAAATGCTGGAGCCAGTGGTAGATATTTCTCTCTGCTCAAAACTGAGCGAAACTGTGGCCTTCCAGGACCTGAAAGGAGCCTATAACTAACATGGAGAGGGACTGTTTCCATGGGCATGTAGTGACAGGACAACAGGGAAGGGCTTCAAGCTGAAAGAAGGTAGATCTAGAGTAGATATATGGAAAAAATTCTTAACTCTGAAGGTGGTGAGGCCCTGGCACAGGTTGCCCAGGGAAGCTCTGGCTGCCTCATCTCTGGAAGTGTTCCAGGCCAGTTTGGACAGGGCTTGGAGCAACCTGGGATAGTGGGAGGTGTCCCTGCCCATGGCAGGGGGTGGAACTGGATGAGCTTTAAGGTCCCTCCCGGCCCAAACCATTCTGTGATTCTATGACTGATAACAGTGAATATTCATTAACATTCTTGATTTTTATGATTCTATACCTGAGGACATGGTTAATGGTGAACATAGTTGTAGTGCTGGGTTGATGATTTGATTTGGTGATCTTAGAGTACTTTTCCAGTGATTCTATGATTTTCTAGTTTGTATCCTGTCTGCTGCCACTTCTAACACAAGAGTCAATTATTCAGGATATACAGTGGTCCATCTTTGTAGTTGATTTCTACACTACAATGGACTGTGAAAAACTGAACTGGAATTTTATGGGATGTATGCACAGATTTTTTGTTGTGCAGCTTAATAGCACTAAACAATGTAGTTTAAAGGTAGGTCTGGGTTTGTTTATATGACACCTTCAGCAGAAAAATTGTAAATTTCTGTGCTAAAGACCCAGATCAAAGAAATTAGTTGCTATTGAAGGGAGTACCAAAAACTCTTTCAAAATTGCCAGCAGAGCTCAGTGCTCTGTTGTATCGTTAATTATCAAATACAAATTTTAAAGAAGACTAATTCAGGAATATGACAGGAGATGTGAAAATAAAATGTCTCTAGGAGTCTCCCAAGGCAAAAATGAAAAAAGCGATTTTACCCATAGTTGCCACCAGACAGTAGTTTGTATCCATCCATAAATGCAGGTGGATATAGGCTGTCTTGGGATGCTTTATTTGGGGAGCAAGGATTAATACAAAGCTGTGCTGAGTCCCAAGTGAGTGTCAGGACTGCAGGAGCAGCTTGTGCTTCCACTGATGCTCTTTTTCAGACTCTCAGATTTCCAAACACTGGCCTGGCCTCAGTAGGCAGGTGAGCAGTGTTCCACTTACACTGACAATATCAGTGTAAAAAGAGAAACACTGTTCATTGTTGTCTCCATATGGCTTGGCAGATCCCCTGTTTGCTTTGATACCAAGGTAGTGCAGCTGCACATGCTACGTGAATTTACATCTAGGGCAGCTTTGCCCTTTCAATGTAAGCATGATGACTGAGCTCTGTGATGTGTAATAATGTATTTTGTTTTTCTCACAATACCTGTCTTGGGCAGTGTAAAGTTTGGAGTGTGCATCCTAAATCAAACACTTATGAAGCCTTGTTATGCCATGAATGGATGCTTTCCTAGTTTATTACATATCATCTCAGCAATAAGGTAGAGGTTTTATCAAATGTATACATTAACTTACTTGAAAAATATGCATGCAAATGTTGCTCCCATTTGTCTTCCGGAAGGCAATTAATGTCTCTCTTCCTCTGGTGCTAGGTAAGCCTACTGGGACATAAAAATAATTAATGCCTTGGAAGCACTATCTCATGGAATGTTATGTTTGTTTTATTTAAGGGAAAACATTTCTACTACAGGTTAAAAAAATCAGGCTAAGAATTGTGTTCCCTGGAGATAATTCAGGTGCTTTAGCAGAATCTGTTTGCATTTCTCTCTGAGGGTAGGCTGGTACTGCTGCTGCATGCAGTCACAGGGATTTTGGACAATATCAGTATGTCACAACTTGTGACATTAACGCAAGTTCCCACATATCCTTCTCAGTTCCTCAAAATGTTTCTTGGATAGCATGCTCTTGAAAGAGCTAGGCTTCTCCAATGCTGAAAGTTTGTACTAGGGAATGCTGGTAAGTATGCCTATTCTTCATGTTGGTGTATTTAAAAGACGGGTTTTGTTCCATTTTTAAGGCACAATAAACAGTCTAGGTAATGATATTCTAACCCTTAATTTCTTTTGTTGTTCTTGACTCTTTGCTGCAGTCTGGTGCTTCCATTCGTGATTCAGCTGAAAATACCTTACTGGAAAGAAAGTGTTTTGTGCACCAGTCGTGACGGAAAAAGGGACTAAATTCTCCTGCTCTGTGTGCAAACAAACAAACAAACAAAAAAGCGTAAGATGGTGAACTAGAAATGTAAGATTCTGCTTGAGAGTAAAAATTTTAGTGTGCATCTCTGTCTGAAAAGTCGCTTTTGGAGCTCCCATGTTTTGGGTGTACCTTATGAATACATCACAATATCTGGTGTAGGAGAGGGTAAGTGGACCTTGTGGCTGGAAATGCACAGATCTAATACTCAGATGCTGTGTATTTGCCCCAGAATTACTCTGCCTGCAGTGAAGCAGGAGCCGCATCCCTCAGGCAATGCGTAGTCAGCTCTTACATTTGGGTGTAACTTAAAACTAAATAGAATCCATATTTATGCTTTAAACAGAGAAGAATATTAAGGGAACTATTTGGGGCACTCTAAGCTTAGTTGTAAAACTGCCAAATTAATTTTGTATCCGACATATTACACTTTGAGTGTCTGGTCTGGTCTGTCAACAGACTAAATTCTATTCTAATGCAAATGAAAATCAAGTGGAACTAACCAAACACCAGAATGCTTTTGTCTCTTTTTCCTCTGACTCTCTTATACCTACCTCGTTGTAGGGATGACTCTTGCAGGCTTAATAATGGATTTGGTTCCAGGGAATGTTTTTGTTGTAAAATAGAACCTTTATTAATCCTCAGCTTGAAAACATCTCCCAGGCTTAAAGTCATTATTATAGATAAATCCAAATCACACCTCTGAGGTGTTCTCTGTTCTCTGCAGTCCTTCTCTGCAGCCCCTTTTGTGCCCTCCATATTAAACAATTAGATCCAAAAAGAGAAGGAAGGAGGAGGAATCTATACTACAGAGACATCTGCTGAAGTGGTGCTGAAGTTGCCCAGACCGACACGTAAAGATGTCTGAGAGCATCTTTGATGTGAAAGATGAACCTCACCTAGGCTGTGTTTAACAGTTTGGTGACCTTCTGCTGGGGCAGGCTGGGTCAGTGCATGGAGTGATGCTCTTGCTCTGCTTCTTTCTCAGAAAGACAAAAAACTACAAAAAAACCCACCAAAAAACCCTATAGGAACAGATAATGAAGAAAGGTAGAGAAATATTTAGTAGAGAAACATGAGCTGTTTACAAAAGGAATAGAGATAATAACTTGTTAAGTCACAAGTATGTTTATATCATCTTACTTGTTTCCAACCATATAAACCTCTGGCAGAAACAGATCTCTTCAGAGTCCTGACAGTGCCCAGTCTGAAAGTTAACCTGAGCTCCAAGGCCACACACCAAAAATTAAGATTAAAATTATGTCTGTTTTTCTCTGAATTCACAGTGATGTCAGACACTGTGTATTTTTTATGTGTAAAAAATATATAGCAGCAGAATAAACATGGTCTGGACTCCCAGGAAAAATTGTCTTAAGGCTCCTGCAGAAAATCTATGAAATCCAGTATTTATATATATGTAAAAAGAAGTTATTAGTGACACCCACTGTGAGTAATGCTAATCATATGCTAATTATAGCAATAAAGGTAAATTAATATTAAATAAATCAATAGAAATAAGGTTGCATTCTAATTATAACAATAAAAACACTTATGACATGATGTGTAAAAGGATTAAAATCCCCACCCAAAACCTGAACAGGTGGGATTGTATGTGAAACTATACCTGCAAATGTGCAACTCTCAGTGCTGAAGAAAAATATTTTAAGTATATCTTACACATGTAAATTTAGTCTGAAGACTATAATATATAAGCTGCCAAATGATGTGAAGAATTAGCTACCGTAGACACTGGAAACAAAGCAAAATGGATGTGTTGAAGTCTTAAGAATAGTAATAGCCACAAGGACAGAATGTGATAAATCCATTGGGATCAATGTTTCTGCTGAAAATGAGCTCAGCTCAGGATGCAGTGTGGCGTCCTGAAACAGGTTTCATTTTTTATTGTTTTTAGGCAATCCCTCCTTGTTTACTATGACTGAATTAAGTGCACCGTGCATTGGAAGTTCTTTGAATATATTTAGACCAAAAAAGTTTAGGACAAATTAATGATAATTTTTTTCCTGTGACAGATCTGTGGTAAAGAGCTTGTAATGAATTTATAAAGAAACAAGAGCCAAGATAAATTTGCAAGACAAGAGTCTAAAAAGCCCAAGATGTGCAAAAGAGGAAACATAAAGGAAATTTTCATATGGTGATTTAACTGTTTAATTTTTGGCCCTTAAAGAGTTAATAAGAACAGCTTTGGAAGCTGTAGAGAGACGAGGATCTTGGTTCCTTCCTTAATGCCCATACAGAATATATTTAGATACAGCAATTAGATTTAAGCTGGAACAAAACCGTAGGTCCAAATGGTGTATATATTCAGGATGTGATTATTTTCCAATGATGGCTTTAGCTGAAAGGGGAATGATGGGCACATTCAGAAGATTTTGACAGTTTCCTTTGGAGTGAGAAGCAGGAGGGAGGGGTGGGTTCAGGTGCTCTAACTGGTAAACTGTGGGGATGCTGGGCAACATGTCAAGAATGCTTTTCCAAGTTTCCTGCTGGTGAAGGCTCTTACCAGGTCTGCTGAGGAGGAGCGTGAGTGGCAGCCAGGTGCAGATACAGAGCAGCACCCGGACACTCTGCCCAGTGCCTGCAGTGAATCACACTCCTCATTCCGTGTCTGTCTCTCTGAGCTCACAGTGATACAGGGTTTTGCTTGAGATGCTGAGCCACTTCACGCTGGATGCTGCTGTTGTGTACTTCTCCCACAGTGCTGCTGACCTATTTTAATTCCTTGCTCTTCAGAGTATGACTTTGAAATCTGCCATGATGAATCCAAATTAGTAAGACCTGCTGGAAGATTTCACAGCTGGAGTCCTTTGCAGGAAATGTTTTCTCTGAATTATGCTCAGGGAACCGACTTTCAGGTAGCTTTTTTTTTCCTTTTTTTTCTTTTTTCAATATTGCTGCTTAAAAATTCAGCTTCAAATATTGTGTATGCAGAAGGATCTGGTGCAGCTGCTATAGAGCAGAGATGAATAGATGTAGTCCAAGAAAATCCATAACTCTTAAGATTGAAAGGATCAAAAAAGTAACTGTACTTCTTATACAGTTGTTCCTGTAAATTTCAATTCAGCTTTATTCTGAAAGTGAAAAACCTGTGGAAAATAAGAGGTTGAATATATTTTATAGAAGGACAAATGAATCTTGCTGCTTCAATGACCTCGCAGTTTTTCGTATCTCATGTTCCCAAAATCACCAGTCTTGTAAAGAACAAGGGAAGCTCCTCCAGTCAACCTGCCCAAACAATTCCATGTTACTCCCATGACCATACTCTGGTATGACTCTGGTATGTCATACTCATACATACCCATGACTTGAGTCATACTCTCGAATTGCTGAGTACTGAAGTCTTATTTCAAGTAAGTAACTTGATGAAAGATGTTCAGGTTAGCCTAGATATCCACATTCTATTTTAAAGCAGTTGCAAATATACAAATTGAACATAAAACAGCAATTTGGAATCACTTGCATTGTTTAAATGTTTTATTACAAGGCTTGATCAAAACTCTCCTGCAAAAATGACCATTTTAGTTATTGGACAGAAAGAGACACATTTCCTCTAAATGTCACATAACTCCCACAAGCTACAAACCGTCTTTAAAGTGATGAAGGAAACTTAATTTTTCTATGAACTTCAAAGAGGGTTGAGGAGGGGAGAAAAAAGGTGAGGATCACTCCCAACATCTGACCAGCTCTGTTTCCTTTTCGAATTACCTTCTCATCTGAGATCCAAAGTCTGTCTTGATCATTGAATGCTCTTAAAAGTGGCTGAAGTTGGCAGGCAAGTGAGAGTAGCTACACTGCCATCCATCCCCAACTACATATTTAATTTGGTAAATACGTAAGTTGTGAGAACATCCAAATATTGATTACAATCCGTGGGAACTGGCTGTTGTCTTTAGACGGAATGAGATCCTTTTATATATCCCTCTATCCAACACTGGAGAGCATCAGGCTGCTTTATTTAAGCTTCATACCGCTTAGTGATATTTTTCTCCAGAAAAATTATTTTATATGATAATTTAAGCATCCAAATGCAGAATTTGGAATTAATGAAAACCAACCTCCATATTTCAAAAACTTGAGGAGATTAAATTTGCAATTACTTAGTTATGGTCTATGAAATATACAAAAAAACCCCTGAGTTTTGAGTAAAGTTTTTTTTCAAAAAAATTAGAACTTTTATAGCAGTAGGTGCTTTGAATTGTTCAGGTTTGATTTACAATAAGGAAAATAGCCCTTTAAATATTTGTTTCTACTGTTAATAAATAATCCAGAGCTGAAGCTTCAGTTTTCAGGAGAGCAAAAAATAGATTATATTAATGAAGGGCTGAGAAAATAAATTTTCACTCCCTTGGAAAAGAAACAGATTGTGTCTCTTAATGACTTGCATTTGTTCAAATGATTTTGTAGTCAGTTCGGAATGAATCTGAATTGTATCAACATTTATTATTATCACTAATATCCGGACTATAGTAAAGCAAAAGTATAAAAATGCTTATGAAGAGTTGATACTGAAGAGCTGGATTATGTGCACACACACCTCAAAATAATTAACAATGTATCCCAACATTCTGGCCAAAATGAGCTATGTCCTCCTTAAGTTCCTGTTGTTGTTTTTCCCTAGACAAACTAAGCTGAAAAGAGACATTGATTTAATTTGGTGAGGGATGTGTTGTCTGTCTGATGCCTTGTTTTCTGCCTGCTCGTGTCTTGACAACAATTATCTTGTCAAGAGGTAATGTAGGCAACAGAGAAGCAGTTACAAAACTTCTGATAAAGGTAAAGTTTCTTCTGCAATAAAACTTGACCTAAAAATGATCATGTTATTATTTAAAGAACTTATGTGCTTGTTTTCCTGTAAAACAAATATTGCCTCTACAATTGACATTTTCTGGACTCTGCACATTAATGCAACCATGGCACAAAACAGAATTAGACCTGAAATGAAGATTAATTAGAGAAACATGGTCTATAGCTGGGTCTGTGCTGTTTTTCAGTGCTGTTTGTTGAAAAAGATGCAGCTGGAATGCTCTTGCCCTCATGGTGTCCTTGTGGGACTGGGCACAGTGGTAGCTGGGAGCAACTTGGGACATTCCGCCCAGCTTCCCTGCCAATGCAGCAATATCTGTAGGAAGGAAGGATCTCTTTTTAGACTGTTATTGATTAGTATGATCAGCTTTAAACTCTGAGCAATTGTTCTCCATCTGTTTTAGCTTTAAAGTTTTTTCTTTTTTGCTCAGATCCAAGAAACCTCTAGTGTCCAAAAGATGATCTGTTTCCTTCCAAAAATAGCAGTTGCAAATATCAC
Source organism: Cnemophilus loriae (assembly GCA_013397755.1). Taxonomy (NCBI): domain Eukaryota; kingdom Metazoa; phylum Chordata; class Aves; order Passeriformes; family Corvidae; genus Cnemophilus; species Cnemophilus loriae. The sequence goes on from VZTF01004415.1 coordinate 529,913, forward strand.
CTCTCCCTCTAGTCCTTGGCTTATTTATAGCCTGAAATCATCTTGGGTAAAACACTGCAGGTACTTTTGCTCTGTGTGTGGCTATTTGGAAACTCTGCCCAGTGAGAAACGGAGTGTTTGTTTAAAGTCTGGGATATATGTGTCTACACACACATGCCATGTATAGAAGCTCTATATGTCTGCATCAGTGCGAAGCCTAAAAATCCCTTTAGACATTGAATTTCTTGATGCAATGACATATCTGAAGGCACTACTTGTACCTATTGGACACACTTAGGGGGGGAAAAAGGATCCTCTTTTTCTAGATGCAGCTTCAAATGTTGCAGAACCATCGAAGCGGGAGTGAGCAAGGTTGGGCAACCCATGGAGGAGTGGGATATTTGGTCTTCTCTTGGCCTTAGTGCCGCAGAATAAGTTTTGATTGTGGCAAGCTTTAAAGATTTTATAAAAATATGTATGTCAGCTCTCAGGCAGTGAGCTGGCTTGTTGGGGATAGAATTTTGGCTTGAAGATGTCTTCTGTACTTAGATGCAGTAAATGTAAGGATTCAGGCTAAAAGGCAGAATGAGATTGAATTTACCACTTGGATTTTTCTTTCCGAAAGACCTGGAAACTGATTATGCATTTAATAATGCTGAGGTACAAGATGGCTGAAACATTTTCTTTCTTTGCTTTTGTAGTTCTTTTGTAAAGGTTACAATATCATCTTTTGGAGATAGTTCAGACACTCTGGGTTTTGTTTCCATTTAATTTAATAGCAAATACTGAAAGTATGGTAATGTTATTTGTCTTATATTTGGGGTGTGGGAGAGGCAGAAGCCTTGTGTTTAGTAAGAAAAGGAAAAACCTTTATTAGAAAGTTGTATCTCGATAATTGCAATGCGTACAAATCAAAAAAGTTCTTAGATATTTCCTTAAATAAAGAAGACATTAGAAGTGTCACAATGAAAATACTTTCTTTTACCAAAGCTGTGATTTTGCAGGTTTTGCTGAGTTATGATGATATCGTAACTCATGTTTTATTGTGGTGCCAGTTATGAGCTTATCAAAAAAAGGGGTGTTTCAGTGATGCTTATATACATATTGTATTGGCTTTTGTTAGTAATTCTAGAAAATTGTTTCTCCTTTTGTTGAATGGGAGTTTCAGACTAAAATTACAGAATAGTTACCACAAGATCTGCACAGAAAATATGCCCCCATTTCTTCTGAAGGCAGAACTGAATTCTGACATTCAGGTCCAATGGCACTAAATCACAATGACACTAAATCATTAAATTTCAATGTGTGATGTTCTCCAGTAACATTTTTGATGATTAATTTCTGATACCTGCCAAATTACTGGGGCCATAACAATCTTTCTATATTTTGTTTTCAGTATCTTGTGGAATGTGACCTTGTCCTGTAATTCCGAACTTCATGTTGTGGCTGTAATTCAAGTACCTTAATAATAATATCAATTCTTTGTTAAAATTAATCCAAAAATAATTGTGACTAATGAATGAGTAACAAAATGGTGTTCATAAGCTCATGAGTCGAAAAAGAATCAAAATGTTGAAGTAATTCATGAACTTTTCTGCCCATCCTTAAATATTCATGGAAGTTTGGAAGTGAGTGCTGGCATCTCATTGCCATGGTGACCAACCCTTTGTGTGACATGAGTGTGAGTCAGTGTGAAGCAGAAACCCAGCCATACCTTCAGCTGCTGGTTTTGTTTACATTTGAAGGAAATGTTTTGCTTTCCCCATTAGCCATGAGAAATGTGTAGCAGCAGAAGATGCAGGAAGATATAAGGGGAGGGTAGACAAACATGGGAGAAAAAAACTATCAAGGTAAATATAATCTTTGGTTGTTATTCACAAATTATGGAAATGCAGACTGAGGCAGTCTGCTGTCCGAATGAAGATGCAGAAAACTTTATATTGGCTGGTATAGGAATCTTCCAGTTTGCACTAATGCCAAGGATGTCATTGTGTTGGGTCAAAGAATCATGAATAAAAAGTCAAGAAAAGGTTTTTATGCCATACCTTTAGTTTCCATTGTCATGGGGCTCTCTTTGTCTAAAATCTGGCTTCTGCTTGAATGTCTGCTGTTTTTTTCCTAACCTGTTTGATTCATAATTTTAAAACTTTGCTTGAAAACACTTTGAAATACATATGGAGGCTATAGTATTTATAGCAAAGCAGGGAAAGGTTAGTTTAACTGGGTAACGTTGCTTTCTAGTCTAGGTCAGTCTGTTTTTTCAGCCTCCTACATTTCTGAGATGTCAGGTGGTTAAATAAGAATTGTGTTCTCCAGATTCATTAATTTATTTTGTTTGTCCTTCACGCCCTCTTCAAGCAGTGTTGCAAAGAGTGGGAGCTATGTGAATCAAATGAAGGGATAATATAAAACAGATAATGTGGTTCAGTTGCCTCTAAAACCTTGCCACTAAAGCCCAAGGTGAAGTGTGGCTGTGAGACCTGGGTAAAGCCACCTCAGATACCACCTGCAGTGCCCACTAACCTTCAGATAGCTGCAGCACTGTTTTCTGTCTTAAGTTGCTTTCCTTCTTTCATAAATATTTGAACTTTTTATCTTACAAGCAATGCTTCTGAGTATATTGTTGCATAGCCCCTGTTTTATTGTGGTGAAACTACTGATATTTTCGTTGGTGTTATTCACTAACACAAAGTTTCAGTATTAGCATTTTGTTCAAACAAAATCTTCACTATTTATATTGTCCTTATATTGAAGAGAAAACATTGAGACTGGAATACTTTAGCTAAATAAATGTGAGCTTTCTGTAGGTACACCAGGGATGTGTTAACTGTGGTTGGGGAAGAATAGCAGTGTGCTTTCAGTTTCCCTTTGGGCTTTGGTTTTCCCCGTCCAAAGAAACAAAATAGGAAAAGGTCTCAAACCCCTCTCTGTGGGATGGAAGGCGGACAGGGCAGAAAAGTGTGTAGTCTTTTTCCATCTCCCTCCACCCACCTGTTGCTCAGTGTCAGCTTGGAAGTCTGTAAAAATAGATTTTTGCTGCGTCAGCTTGTGTCTGCTTCAAATGTCAAAGTCAAACATTACTTCCACCTCCTAGTAAATAATTTCTATGTGTAAAACTCTCATCTTCTACTGGGAGTTGATGACTTTGTACCCCTTGTTAGAGATGCACCCTCCAGAGCCGTGTGTTTGAGGAATGAACAGTGGATTGCTGGCTGCATGGGATATTAATACTTGTTCCTTTTGGGGCCACTCTGCAATTAGAATTCAAGCCAGAGGGCTTACAGAAGGCTGGGGTTTCCAGTATCTGAATAGTGCACCTCCACACCAACTACTTGCCACAAGGTCCAACCGTTCCTGCTTTTTGTATTTGTAAGGTCACGGGCTGCACCATGAGCTTCCTTTACAGCTTCTTCTGGAGGCACCTCCAACTCTGTTCCTAGAGCGCAGCTCTCAGGAAATTTGGAATCTGGACTTTTTGGGTGTTTATTTGGATTCTTTCTTTCTGGATTTCCCCACTGGAGAATGTATAGTGCTGTGTAAAAGCAATGGGAATGCCCAAAATGCAATGCAGAGGAGAAAAGAAAAAGAGAAATCTATAAACTTAATTAGAGCTGATGTAAGCTGCCAAGGAAATGGCAAAGCGGTAAAAAATGGAATAATTTTTTCTGACAAAAAATGAAAGGCAAATATAAGGTAGGGGACTGGGCAAGAACCCTTTGCACTCTCTCCTGAATCTGCTTTGTCCTTATGCTTGTAGTGAGATCTCCCCTGATAGCATTTGGGAAGCGTATTTTTTGTGAAAAGCCAGTTTAAGAAATGAAGCAGTGTGAAAGGTGGAATTACCATGAATTATTTCTTTCTTCTGCCCTGATCAGATTCTGTTTCTCTCTCTGGCAATCCTGCCAGTTGCAGAGCAAGACAAGCAATTCAGATTTGAAGATGTAGATATTTTTTTTTCTGTTGAGCTTTATGTTGAATGTAAAGGTTTAGAGGGCTCCAGTCAGGGAAGTTTACCTTAACAGACAGTGTGATAGCAGCCACGTGCTACTGCCAGCCACCTGCAGTTCTACCTAATCCTGTAAAACACATTAGCAGCAGCATGTTTTGCAACACCAGTGACAATTTACGAGGAAAAAAATTCTTGCTAGTCTTTAATTATCTATCGTGAGATATTAGTTGCATGCTTCTACTTACTCCCACCTTTATTCCTTTGTAACAAAGAACCTTTGCTGGATAATGAAACCACAGCAAGGTAGGAGAGCTGATGTTTCTGCGGGTATATGTTATGGCACTACTGAAAATTAAGGATAGAAATTAAGTAATTAGAAATATTTGAAGCAGACTAAGTTCATGAAGTTTGCTGCAACCCGCTATTTTCTAGCTACTTTTTTTGAAGCAAGAGCATCACTAGAGACTGTCTCCTATAAAAAATAAGCTCTTTGATTCTCCTGTTTCATTGCTGTCCTGTCCCTGTTGAATAATTTAGGTAAATCATGCACACTGTGTGATTATAATTTGACTGAAAATAATAATTCACATAGTTATTGACTATCACTGAAGTATTGACTGCTCTCCTAATAGAGCTGTTGTGATTCCCCTCCAGTTCTGCTCTCTGCCTCTAATTATTTTGTCTACAGATCCTTTGTATGTACAAAGGTGGAAGCAGAAATACTACTTGATATTTATATTCAGTGCGATCCTCTGCAGACAGTTATTGTAACACAGTTCAGGAAAGCTGTATGTCACAAGCTAAGGAGTAATCACCTGGGAAGTTGGATTTGAACTCGTAGGTGGGAGAGCTGGGGGTTTAGTGTGACAGCTCACAGGAGCAATAGAGGAACACGTAATACAGCAAAGAAATAAATCATTAAGATAATGCAAAGTAGAAGAGAGGAACCAAGAAGGAACTGATGTTAGATGGGAGAAACCAGAACACTCCTTTACATTCATGGTAGGAATAAATTTAAGAGCAACTTGGAGACTATGCTGCTTAATTAAGCCTAATAGTGTTAAGAGGGCTGTAGCTGGACAGACAGCTGCCTGCTGATAGAAGAAGTCAGGAATTCAAAAAACTTCAGAAAATCAGCAGGAAGAAATTACTTTCTGTTGCTGAAGAATTGAGGCAAAAAGGTCATCCGGCTGGAATTGCAAGTGAATAGCAAATTAACTTGACTTTTTTCCTGAAAGGTTCTGAATAGGAATAACTCTTTGTTCCGTCAGTTTTCCCGCCATTTATTTGAACTGAAATGATTTCTGTGTGCAAGTATTAATTCTCCACATGTGTTGGATAGAAAATTCCAAATGCATAGCAGGTGAACCAGAAAATGCCACATTTTTCAGCCTGTTTCATCTATATGTTTCAGTGATGTGCAGTCCTTAGGAAAATTTGATCTAGAAGTTTTACTGTGCTTTTCTGGGAGGCGGAGGGGAAAGTGGCTGAATTTATTAAAGACGTTTGAAGTATGGGTATAATTCAAAAATCGTCATGTCTGATCCCTTAAAGTCATTTTTCAGTGGGTTTTTTTATCTCTTATGTTCTGTAAGTATGTTATGCAGCTATATCAGGCAGAACTTAAAAACATAGACATGTAAATAGTGTAAAGAGAAAAACATTGTCAGAGTTAAGATGCTTAATAATAGAAAGACTCTGGTTAAAATAATCAGTATATTTTAAAGAGCTTAAATTTGCCACTTTATATTTCCATGTGCATAGTGTGCTGGTGCTGCACTGGAAACAGAGTTGTGGAGCAGTCTAAAACCTTGTCACAGACCTTGATTCCTATATGTTTCTCAATGTGGAGAGCAAAACCCTCCTGGAAGACTGTGAGCTCCGATTGCACACAGATGATGTGCTGTAGGAGAGAATTGATATTGTCAGAGACATCTACAGAACATATGCAGAAAGTCTTTAGCACAATTGCAGTTGGCAGAGAAGACAGTAAAAGATTGTTATCCCAGCATTGCTTCAGATTAACATGGGTTGAGAAAACAGGGAACTAGAAATCAGTGCTGAGTTTTCAGCCCTTAGGAACTGGGGCTTTTGGAATGGTCTGTGCTCCATCCTGAAAGATATTCTGTAGATCTCTAAGCAGGAAGAATCCCAGATTCTTCTGGGAGAAATCACTGTTCAGCATTTCATTCCTCAAGTCTGTCCTGTCAGGACTCAGACACCTCAGGATTTTGAAAACAGTTCATCCCCAACTGTACCAGGATTGCCGCAATGGTATTTGCTGTAGGATAAAATAATCTTCCTACCTCTACATCATTGTCACGGATGAGACCTGGAACAGTTTCCAATCCACAGGTCCATATAGAGCTTAAGCTTGTTAAAATGGAGCTAGAATAACACTAGAGAGTAAACAACATGCAAGCTGTTCATAACAATTTTTGATTTATATGCTGCACTGAGCCAAAACAAAGGTATTCAGAAAGTTTTAGCCATGGTTACTCCTCCAGCAAGAACTGCAGCTTGACATCCCCAAGGAGAGTAATGAAGAGGTAATGACTCTGTTAGGATCTCCAAGTTTTAGCTGGGTTTTGAGGCTGCTTTAAAAGAGTGAGATGGGATGGAAAAAGGGAGAAACTTGGAAGAAACGATTATAATTAGAAGGCAAAATTGAACTCTGGGATTATACTGATGTAAATGCAGGTAAATGCAGACACCTTTTGCTACTGGATTGAGTTTGGAGTTGCACTAGTTTAAGTGCTGACTTGTGTGCTCTGTATTAAACATGCTCTCACAGACAGTGGGAAACGCCTGAAGTGCCTCACACAGTTCATGAAAATTGGCATCCTTAGGTGACTCCCTCCCTGCTCTCATAATTTCACCGCTTCATTTATTCACTAAATGACTGTTTCTCTGTACAGCTGGGATAGACACTTGAGGGGCAGCAGATCCATGTGCTTTGTCGTTCTCCAGGCAGCTGGGCCTTCTGCTCCACTCACCTGCTCCATACACCAATAACTCTTCTGGCAATCATAGCCAGGAGCCACAAGATTATTATTTTTTTTAAATAACACCTTTAAGGTTTACCTTTTTTATAAATCTGAGTTTTTAATTCTACATCTGCCAGGTATTGCTAGAAACCATTATAACAATATCTGTGGTAAAATAGAAAAAAAGTAACAATAGGATTTCCTTTAAAGGATGCTTTCAAAACTGATTTTACTGCACATGATTTCTGTCTCACAGCTAGTTGCAAACAAAATGACTATTCTGATGAGATTTGGATAAAGTTAGTGACTTCTGTGATGAGGGCAGAAATTTTAATTATAGAGAAATGCATACTGCTTTATTCCTGCCTTTGTTAGAAATTCCCATTTTTTACTTTTTAAAATGCCTTTTCTTACAGTCTTTTAATGGACTGTAAAGTAACTGGGGATAAAACTCTTTTCCACAATGGAAATGAATGTTGAGAAAAAAAATCATCTAGACAAGTCCATAAGGTAACACTGGTAGTTTCAGATATGTTGGACCAAAAACTAGGAAAATGAGACAGTTTTTTCTCATGTCAACTAGAGTCCAGTTTGCATCTGCAATTAATGCAAAAGTCAGGGTTCTGAAAATGTTGTGTGTTCTGTCTTGCTTTGAGTAGCTCTCAGGGCTCCAGCTGAAACACTTCCTTTGGAAGCTTGATTCACCAACTAAGATTTTGCTATCAAAAATAATTCTTGCAGTTTAGCCTGCTTTTTCACTGCCAGGAACATTTCTTGATGTTCAGTCTATATATGACCTTTCTTAAGTTCCTTGTATATCCTTCAAAAACTTCCATAAATAGGCTTATGTAGACATCCTACTCCTTGGTGTTTTTTTTTGTAGTTCTTGACTTTCTCTCATAATTGGTTGGTCCTGTTTCTAGTTAACCAACATAACTGGGTTTTTTAATACCTTAAATAATTATTTTGTCTTGGAGAAACACTTTATAAGATACGTGGCTCATAACTGCACTTCATATATGTGGGTGCGCGCGTGCGCGTGCGCGTGTGTGTATGCATTTCAAGTGAAAATTTGAGTATGTATTTGAAGTGGTTAAGATGTAACAGGAGGCTTTTTGAGATAAGATTCTTCCAGGATCAACCTCAACGCAACAAGTGTATTAAGGTTTTATGAGTAGTTTGTACATCCTGAAACATCAACTTGTTTCTGGCCAGCAATGAATATGTAATCTTGGTCGCTGGGTCCTCCACAAGATCTGGTGAGGAGTTTTGGTGCACTATCCCTTAGAAAACAAAAACTTCTCCTCATGACCAGGTTCAGAGGAAAATATAACTAGTTACCACTCTGAAATGCTTCCTAATAATGGCTTAAAATTGGTAAATGTGTTGGTTAATAACTAATAATGTTTCATTCTTCTGAAATATTCCCTGCAAATAGCTCAGTCCAATTAAAGTGTTCAGTTTAATGATCTATATCCTATTCTTTCTCTTTCATCTTGCTGCAGGTCTTCATCCTTCTCTTACTGCTGGGATTCATCAGTTTTAGTTTACATCTGCATTCGCAAATGACTCTGAAATTCAAGCTGCTCCTTGGAAGCTGGGAAGTTTCCACCAGCTTCACTGGGTAGGCTCAGAGTTTGTGCTCCAAGGATGCTAAGGTTTCTCTCTCTCTTCCCACGAAGTGATGACTCACATAATTAATTTAAAAAGCCTAGTGAGTGTTTCCATAAGGCACTATTCTGGCACTGTGGAAGGACCTAAATGTAGCAAGTTTTTTTTTAAATAAAAGAGGTGACTTTTTGCTGTGTTTGTTTTTAAAGACATTGCAGATAATCTGCAGCATTCATTTGAGACAATCTGCCCCATGGTCTGTATAAATTTCATAGTCACTTTTTGGCCTATTTTCTCGACCAGTAGGAAAATACAACTACATAGCAGCAACAAGCACATTTTGTAAACATGGAAACTTAAACTGATAAGAGACAAGCTGCAAGTTAGTATGTATGGAAATATTGGGAATGTGCCTACAATATGTCTGGGATGTTTGACGCTTGTATCTTTACATGAGCAAGTGACTGTTGCTCTGGCTGTTTGTATTTGCCTAACCTTCCTTTATCAAATAAAATCCAGAACAAAATACAATTTCTGCCTGAGACAAATATGACTAGAATCCCCAGAAAGACTCTAAAGGTCAGTTCACCTGTTTTGAAATATTGCTCCTCAGTATCTACAATGTCTTAGTGACATTAAACAGTACAATGTGTAGGTTGCTAGAAGGTACCACAGTGTTATATATTTAAAGCACAAGCTTGAGACTAGAAATAAATAAGAAAAATAAAAAATTCTGTGGTGAAAGACTTCCAACTCTGACCAGTATTTGTGGAGTAAGTATACTCTGGAAACTGGATTTAACTTGTCAGCAGCAGAACTGCAGATCTGTGATGCTCCTGGCCCTTTGTCTGCTAGTGTGGTCAGACGTGGTTCTCACCAAGTCCAGGGACTATTGCTAAAGCTGACTTCCACACCTATTTATTTTGAAAAGAAAAATGGTGATTGCTTTATGCATAAATGGGCAAATATTTGCATTTTATAATCGTTTACTCAGAGATTAGGAAAACTGAATCATAATGAGGTGCTTTTCTCCTTTGAAATGGAGTAGAATTTTAATTAGCCTTATTTCTTATTTAGGAAATATGGCAGTATAGGAGGCATGCTGTTGTTATATATTTTTCTTCTTTTGCAGTAAGTTTTATATAAGGCTTCTTGACTAACGTTGAAGTAATTTGTTGGGCATCTACTTGGGCAAATTTTTTTGAATTTGCAATTGTTAGCTAATTAATTTCTATCGAGGGAAAAAATGATAGTTCTGGAAATCAGTGGAAGTTGGGCATGTAATCACCAGGGTTTCCTCTGAAAATTTCCTTCCCAGAGTTAATCAGTAAATGGGAAACCTTAAGTAAGCAATGGAGTGAATATGTGTATATAAGTAACTACAGCCACATACAGATATAACTCTGATATTCCAGTCAGCAAGAGCAACACACAATAATGGAAGAGTAATTTCAGCTAGCAAGCAGAGTTTGGGGCAAAAAAAAGGAAACTCTGAGGGGAATTAAAGGCTGAAATGAGACATGTTTTTGTAAGTGACTGATTCCATATGATCACAATAAGATTATGTTTAGTTTCTCAGGAGATATGTCTATGATTAAATTTCACTCCTGAACTACCCTGGGTTCAGCACATGATTGAGTCACCTTGAATCCAACGATCATTTAAATGAGAAAAATCGTGTTCAACAGAAAAATAATAATTTTTACTTCATGTAACTCATTTATATCACGCCCTTCTCTGTTACACACAGCTACCAGAATAATTTCAAACTGTTGGAAAATATATAGGAGTTCAAGTGTAAATGAGATTTTACTACTTTTACTTAACTGCACAAAAAGTTAAGTACTAATATTCCAAGCATATTTTTAAAAGAGGTTTTCTGTAATGCAGGGCAAAATCTGAGAGAAAAAAATGTTAATTTCAATAGACTGTGGCAAAAGGAGCAACTGTTACTTACATCTATATTGTGTTTTCATGGCTTGATCATTCACTAAAGTGCAATTTTACCTCAGAGTAGTTAAGCATAGCTCTGGGGGGAAAAAGTTGTGTTCCTAACATTTACAGGATTTGTTAGAAAACACTGAACAATCTCCTGTCAGGTGCTGAAGGTCACCAAGGTACAGAATAAGCTTTGTGGAGGTCAGAATATGTCTCCTTTCTGAGAAAATTCTGGTTTAAAATGAAAAACCTTTATTAAAATATAAGTGGCAAAGCAGAGCAGCCTCCTGCAGTTCATCTCATACTTGCACAGTGACACACTGAGTTGTTGCTGTAGCAGAGTCAGGACCACACTTCGTAAGATTAAATTCTGTGATTTTATTTTTTTGTTCTTATGTCTCAGCATAATTGAGTTATGGTCTGAGCTTAAACCTCTAGTTTAGTAAAAAAAAAAAAAAGAGAGAACTGGAACCAAATGCCAAATGTAACAAGGCTTTGAAATCCTCATCCTTATCAAATTTTTATCACTGGCATGAGCAGCTTGAAACACAATTAACCTGTTACCAATATCAGGTTTTATTTATCCTCGAGCTCAAACCATTGATGTTATTGATCTGCTTTAGGGCTAATCGTTCCACTGTGTAATCTAGGAAGTTGTTACATTGCTTCTTTCCATGGCACTGATGTGTTTCAAACTGTAGATCAGGAGCAGCATAGTAAAAATGGTAATAATTCCTCTGCTGAGATTGTGTGCTGGGGAGATAAGGGCAATTCATTGTTGACTGTGAAGGAAATTCTCACCACCACAGTGTTGTGCTGCTTTCTGGCCGCATAGGAAATATTTGCATTTCCACCATTTGTATTAATTTTTTAAAAAAGGGGTTAAAAAGGTTGTCCTACTGATGTGTTAATATCAATAACTATTTTACTTTACAGCTATGAGGTTAAGCAGAAGTGAAATGAAAAGCATCTTGTCATGAGTACAGGCGAGGACTTTATCAAAAATAAGAATTCATGTTGTGTGGAAGATGGTGTTTTTACAATGATACTTTTTCCTGTCTGATGCTAATAATGAAATAGTTTGTCTTCCTTCCTCCATTTAAGTGATAGTCTAGAGTCATACATGCAAACTACAGCACTAAGGTAAGTAAATTATAGAACTTGCGGTATTCACTACAATCATTTGTGGTAAAACCCAGGGCACATTATTGAGTTGTCAGCAGGGAACTCTGAACAGAGGTGGCACTGCCTAAGACAGGGTCCTAGCAAAGCCTGAGATTTCTGTACCATTTTATATAAATATGCAATGTCCAGGCCTGTTTCTGAGAGCAATGATGGTAATCTTACATATCTGTCTGAGGCACTGGGAAAGAGAGGCACAATGATTATCAGGAGGCAATAGCTGGTATCCAACAAAGGTTTCTAGCAGTTGACACTCCACTGTTTTAAAAGACAGAAACGTAGCCTTGAGAAGTATTCCTGCATAATCAACGGCAAAGTTAACATTAATGCAAAAGCTACTATAAAAAATTGCAGCAGTGTTGACAGGTGATTCACTGGCCAAATTTTGCGGGGGGAGTTTCTAGATTTTTATCTTACTGGCTGTATATGGAGTGGTACAGCCAAGGATTCCATGTTCTGCTGCACAGAGCAAAGGAGGGATAGAGAAGGGAAGGACTGGCAAAGCAAGGCACAGAAAAGGTAGGCAAGGCAGGGAAAGGGAAGGAAAGGGAGGGAAGGGTAAGGCAGGGTCAGGGATGGCAAGGCAATGGATGGGTTGGCAAGGCAAGGGTGGTGTAGGCAAGAATAAGGCAAGGGAGGGGTAGGTAATGCAAGGCATGAGTGGGGAATAGGCAGGGCACGGGAAGGGGTGAAATGGAGGTAGAGGCCATAAAGAGGTAGGAGGTTTAAAAGGGTTTGGAGGCCGGAAAGCAATATATGGCCATTAAAAAACTGGAGTTGTAAAGGTGATGGGAGGACAAAGAGGTGTGGGAAGGAGTGAAAGTGTGTGAGGGAGGGCAAGTAGAGGGCAGAAAATAGTGGAGGCTAAATTGGTGTGAGAAATTAGAAACTTTATCCTTATGACAACCTGTGGCCGCACAATTTAAGGAAAGATTTAAAATAAATTACTGCTTAACTTTTATAGGATGACTTCATGAGGAAGGTAAGTAAACAACTGAAGATACCAAATATTAGCAGCCTATTCTCTTCCAGTTTTCCCATAAAAGGTTAATTATTTTTAATTATTTTTAATACAATCATTAAAATGCAACAGGGGACAGGAATAAGAGAAAGAACAGGTCAAAGACCTTATACATCAATTAGATGCTTTCCGCTCAACAGGATCTGGTGAATTTTTCTCTAGGGCATTTCAAGACTAACTAAAGCAATCTCTGTGCTTAAAATTGGTTAAAATCCCAGAGAACTAGAGAAGGCACAAAATAAGCCTTATTTCCAATGACAGATGGAATGCAGAGAGTTTCAGGAAATATTAAGCAGGCAGCCTAATTACAAAAAGAAAAGAAGATGCTGTAAATTTAAATGATCCATATGTATATATATAGAAACTGAGAGTAAGCTGCTGATACGGAGGTCTGTCAAGAACAAATCACATCTCTTCTTTGACTGCTCATAGCGTGTTTAAATTAAGAGGAACTGAGGTAAAGGCACAATAGCAGATGTAATAAAATTTTGGTAAAGGTTTGTATGTAGCTGTCCATAACATTTGCAAAAACAAGCAATTAGCACACGAGCTTAGGAAAATTGTGTAGAATGTACCCCCTTTACACAAGCGGCAGACACTCACTCCTCCCCATAACTGAAAATAGGTATCAGTATTTTCCTGTGATGCTGGAAGGAATTTTTCTTCAGGGTTTGTTACTGGACAGAAATCTGTGTCCTGTAGGGTAGTGAATCTTGTGGTCAGGGTACATTTTTATTCAATTTCAAAGTTTTACAGTATATAAGAGCTGGTACCTCATTGATTATGAGTAAGTAAATTTGCATGTTAACTACATACAATAGGACATATGCAAACCCAAGAGCTGGTATGTCCTGTAGTAGAAATGTTCTGCGCTAAAACTTTTCCTTCATTTTGCTTTGCTTTTCTTGTGGGAAGAGTCTTCAAAACAAAACAGGATAGGCAAATTAATGACAAAACTGGCATAACGCATTTCCCTTCAGTAGTGTTTTGTGAAGGTTCCACACTCGTGGGATTTAACAGTACTGTCCTTTGCATTCTGTGATTTTCCTGTTTTTGGCGATGATAGAAACCAAATAGGTTTCAATCTGAGCATGGTTTTCAAGCAGGTTTGGAAAAAAAGCACAAGGCCCCTGGAGTTCATCTCTTCAGTTCCAGCTTGGATGCGAGGTTTGCAAAGTCCCTCAGCAGCAAGAATATGACTGTTCTTTATCACTCTAAAATATTTTTTTACGTCTCATTGCCTATGGTTTTCATGACGCTTCTGGTTTAATACAGGGTGTTTTTTTCCTCTTTTCAAGAGTAAAGTGCCATTGCTGACCTAAAAGCAAATCCCCAGGCTAGGTACCTTAACAAAATCCATGGGAATGCTTGTTCTGGTGGTAAAAAGTGTCCTTTGAGACTTTCCTTTTTAATTTTGGATAATGTTTATTACTATTATTATATGCCATAATGATACTGATTTAATTCCTCTGTGCCTTGGAGTGTTACCTCTTTGGGAAGAAGGAATATTTAGGAACGGAGTCTGAAGCCAGTTACCTACATAATTTTCTGTTTGTGGGAAGTGGCAGTTTGCCAGGGACACCTTGTTGCCTTCGGAGTCATAGCCCGACTTACGAATTTTAACACTCAGCTGCTGTGGTCCCAGGAGAAATTACCTTACCTGTCTCCTGGGCAGTCAGCTGGACACATCTCCCACGAAGGTGAGAAGTGTCTCTGAACAGTACCTTGGTGTTCTCAAGTTTCATTGTGGGATTGGTCTACCAGAATAAGTTTCCTTCCCCTGAGGTTATGGTTACAATAGGGGCACTACAACATGTTTGTGCAGCTGGAAACAAGGTTTAGAAACAAGTATGTCACTCAACTAAACCCACGAGATGCCTTATTTCTTTTTGATTAACCTTTTTTACCATGCTTGGGGTTTTTTTGCCCCCTTCTTAAAGAAGGGGAGTCTTATGTTCTCAGGAAGAACAGATTTCTCTAAATAAAAGTAGCTTAATAAAGTTCCACTATATAATAAGAAAAAAATATTTAAGAGCTATGCCAGGCCCCACGCAAAGTCTACAGCTCTTTGTCTCTTCTTGTCTTCAGTGATTTAGGACTTGAAGTGAGATAAAAAACTGTTTATTTTTGAACATTTCTGTGCTGTTCATTAATAAAAAGAAGTTTTGGTAATTAGGCTATGATGACAGAAACTAAATATGTATCAAGAAATCCCATTAATCTCTAAAAATGTAAATGATCTTTTTAGTAGTGTTTTCATTCACTAATACTAGTATCAAACTAATAATATCACGTAGTAACTGCCAAGTTTCTTCTCTTCTGTGTAAGAGAAGTGGCAAGTGGTATTAGTGTATTTTTTCTGCCATTTTACAGAAGAAAAAGTTGAAACAAACATACACAAACCCAAAACCTAGTGAACAACAACAACAAAAACAAAAACCCCAAACAAGAAAATTCCCTGAACTTGCATGGTACAGTGGGTTCCAAGAAGCATTAAAATCAAGAGCCATTGCCCCTGCAATCAGTCCCTCATATACAGGGCACAATCCATAAACTACTATTTGCATAGATTCAGAAAAAAGTAAGATTTGTATTCAACTGCATTTGGCAATATTAAACAATCTCGGGCCTAAGATGGCTGACAACAGTAGAACTTCAGAAGGCCAAGAGAAATCCAAAAGGTATTGCATCTTTCAGTGACATTGATACAGTGATGTAAAATAACATTAGAAATACTGAAATTAAAGGCATAGTTCCCACAGATGTTTTGGAACATGGCTTCCATCATGCTCTGGTGTAGATGTGGGGTGGGAGAGGTTATTCTCAGCAGCTAACTCTGAGAAAACTTCTCTCCCTGGATTTCTTGCTCATTGAGTTGGAAGAGGGTGGCTAAAATGAAGAGTCACCAGCGTAGCTTTAATTAAAACGCAACTCCGAACCCTTTCCTGGAGGAAATTGTTCTTTTCTGTTGTCTTGAGAGGGAATGCAGACCAGGGGAGATAAGCTGAAGTTCATGTTTCTGAGTATGTTTTTATGTGCAGTTTACTGGATGTCACAAAGCACCCATGCTACAGTAGATTTAATACAACCTTCTAAATTCCTGCTGCCACACAGCTACAGAAGGCCTGAATTTCTGATTTTCTGTGGCCTCTTGATGCTTTTGGAGCAGCATGAAGTGACCCTGTAACAGGCAAAACTGCTGGCTGTGGAATCTTGCCCTTGGCGTAAAGCTGGCAAACATCTTTCTACTTCGCTGTGGCAGTCCCCAGTTTTCTGTCGTTTTAGGAACAGGAGAGGGGAATTAGTCACTGGGATGGAGAAGCCAGGAAGGAGGATTGAAGCACATGTTGTCAGAGATGAGGACGGGATGGCAGATGTGAGACCTAAATTTGTATTGGTGGGAAGCCAGAGCACAACATGCTCCATCTGCTCCTTGACTGCATGTGACCCAAGCAGCCATGAACTCTATTATTAAGTAGACTTTACCCTCTGGGACAGGAAATCCCTCTCTCAGGAGAGGAGAACAAAAGAGACAAAACTAGAAAAAAAAGATACTACAAATAAAGCAAGAATTGTCAGAGGTCTTTGTTGAGTCACTGACAGAACACTGATGTGCAATTAATGAAATAAAAGTAATTATTACAGTTTTTTAAGTAAAGATGCATATCTTTGTTTCACCAGTTCCCTGGATGAGGAATGAAATGTGCTGAAGGGATATGAGAGTGTTCCTTGCCATGTGCAGTGAAGGCTGGGGTTACGATCCCTCACAAGAGTAGCAGCATGCAGCTGAAAGCTGTGGGGATCATGCTCGGAGGAGATGACCTTCTCTAGACAGCAGTGGATTCTCAAGAGTTTGTCAAAACCTATCACATGTGTACTTATCTCTGTAGGAACGCTTGCTGCAGGGGAAAACTTCTTGTTTCCGCCTGCTTTCAGCAAGAGTCTTCTGTGTTTGACAAAAAATTTCTCCAAGTAGCCTGTCTCCTTGAACACTGCTCAGCTTCCTTCCTATCTTCCAGGCTGCTCTTGGCTGAACTGAAACAAGTTCCATTTAAAACCTATCCAGATTGCATTTTTCTTGTTTTTCCTGAAAGCCCAGACACCTACTGTCCATGGGTAGCGAGTGAGCCGAATTAGAGTCTGTTTATGAGAAACAGAAATGTATGCCATATTTTACAAAATGCTGTGCATGTCCTAATATTTTGCATTGTGGGATCTTGGCTGCAGTACCTCACAGAAATGTGCATTTCCTTTCCTTGGAAAACGGACTGTCTCATTGGAATAAAGGGGAGGTTTATGCTGAGAATATAAAATGCTTCTGTCTATCCTACTATTTAGCTCAATAAAGATAAAAATAGCAATGAAAGAAAATTAAAATCAGATTTTTGCTGTCCCTTGAAGTGGAATAAAAATGCCCAAATCATATCAATTTCGAGATCGTGTGATGCCAGTTAATTGACCTGGACAACAATACACTACAGGAGGATGTCAACAGGACGGTCTTTTTAGGTGTATGTAATCAGTAGTTGCTTTAAGGAGAGATAAGTCTCAGGATTGGCTTTGTTCTGCTCAGAGAAAGACTGAAAATGAAATATTTTTATTGCTGGAGTCTTATAAAGTTTAAGGGAGTATAGAAAAAAAATAATCATCATAAAAGCAAGAAAGAACAATGTGTTTATAAAACGGAAGTGTCTGTAAAAACAGCTGGTAGGTGATGAAAGAAAAAGGTAAAAGACAGACAAAAGTATTATTGTTTCAGAAAGAGAGCTTGAAGACTGAATTAATTTAATTTCTGCTTATTGCCACGAACACAGCTCCTGATCTAAACCTGTAAGTTTCACCTCTGCCCTGTGAAGAATGCAATGAATTCCTTCAAGTTCTGCTGAATGATAAAGCTCCTGGATGGTAATTAACAGAAAGTCCTGAAATAAATCCTAATATATTGCAATGGTTCGCTACAATTGATTATGTTACTGATAATGTAAATATAATTTCCTCTGCTTTATAACAGGAAACTTAATCATTGGGAAAATGGTCCAGTAGAAATGGTTTACCAAGTGCCTTTCAGTCTGTTGCTGTGAGCATGTGGGTGGTGATGTAGTTGTATCTCAGCAATAACATGAATGCTCCTGGGATCGTACATTCCCCTCAGCTTCAGTTTTGTGGTTTTTTGGCTTTTCCCACTACTCTCTATAGCAGCGTGGCAACTTCTTGGAAAATTCTTGAGTAATGGACATAAGATTCAGAAAATTTTTATACTTTTTAGTATTTCTTTGATCATCTTGAGGTTCTCTTCTCATTTGGATTATCAGGCCTGAGAGAACAGTAATCTTTGCCTGGGGCCAACAGGGCACCTTGCTGTTCAAAAGGAGACTGGGTAAGAGGTAGCCGTGTAAGGCTGAAGGATTTTCTTTCATGTCAGAGGAAAGCTTCAGTTTCTTACTATTCCCATTACAGAAGCACTTTACTGATTTACTGTAATACATGGATCCAGAATTACTCCTGCCTGTAACTTCACATGCTCTCTGAAAGCCCACGTCCAGGTGGGATCTGGAAATATAGAAGACTCTTGGTGAAAGAGCTCAGTTCATCCAGAAGTCTCAGAACATGTCACGTCTGTGAGGAATCTCATGGATATCTCATGGTGGCCACATGCTTTTAAACAGGGAGACCTGACTCGTGCTTTTAATTCAGCTTGAGGAATCACAACCTGCATTGTTCAGGACATTTTCTGAACATCTACAATGTAAATTACTTTGTGATTCAAGTATTTTTCTTTCCTTCTATTGAAACTTTTTGAATGTCATTTCTGAAATTGGGCTTTCACTGAGTCACAGCCATTTTTCAGTCACTCTAGACTTATAGTGATTAGCTCATAATTGAAGCTGCAGAGCCATAAGCAGAGGGTAAACTCATCAACCTCGTGCATATATATCTTATTCTATACAGTAATTGATGCATGTTTATCAGATTTGCCTGGTGGTCTCGGGTGAACGGAACTTTTGACATTCCTTTTTACTTTCATATACAGAAATTTCATACTTATCACTTAAATAAAAGAAATAAGCTGAGCATTTGCTTTTAATGCAGTCTGTCCTTCTGTGCTACCTGACATTAGCTGTAAACTAAGATGGAAGAATTTGAATAAAACAAGTGTGAATATAACCGAATAATAGGTTATTAAATTTTCAAGAAGACAATAGGTATTTAAATTAAGGACACATCAAAAATCTGCATATAAAAATGTTTAGCGTAAAGACTACAACATCTAACAAGATGAGACAAGCAAGAACTCATCAACAGAGGGAGGCTCTAATTGGAGTGGCACAGAAAGGAAGACAAAGAAAACCGGCTGTTCAACCTCAGTTGCTTCTTTTTAGGGAATGAAATTGGTCAAGAAACCTAGGAGAAATCTCATTCTGCTCTTTACTGCCCTAACATCAAAGTAACAGAACAAAATGTGTTAAAAGAAAAAAGGCATTAAAGAAATTCTTCAAAAAGAAATAGCAATCTTGGATAGATGGAAATGCTCCCTGTAAGCCAAATCAAGCCTTAGAGCAGTATAATACTCTCTTACGTGTTATCTTCATTAGCAACTATTCTGCATCCTATTTAGCGAATATTTCTGTGAGTGACGCTTGATTTTCTCCAGTGCCATCTGTTTCAGGGAATGTCTAATAATGGTTTAATCTGCTCTGTAAACACTTTTTCAGTGGGAGTAATAATCTGCCTCTCTCCTTGGTCGTTTCATGCCACCTCTTCTGACAAACCTGAGAGCTTTACATCTCTGGTGCTTCTGCCCCACTGTCAAATAGGGTTGACCACGACTCCTAGGCATTGGTGGGAAGTTTGGTGTTTGGAGAGCTACAGAGCAGGGAATGATAAATAATGAGAATTTATTAATTTGGTTTCCTTAGGAAGACGGGAATTCTGAGCTGGGCTTAGAAAAGGAAGCTTACTTCTGTAATAAGTTTCATTTTCTTGCATGCATAGGTTACTGTTTTCTAGGAATGTGGTATTTGTGAAAAATTGATTAGTAATGCCAAATGACTGAGCTACATTCATGATGCCCAAATTGACCAGAACTGGCTGACCACATCTCTCTGTCCACTACAGCACTCCGTCTGTCATTAGGAATGAGCACTTATGCTCACAGAAAATGTCCTGCACTTGGGTCACAACAACCCCCACGCAGAGATACAGGCTGGGGGAAGAGTGGTTGGAAAGTGGCCCAGCGTAAAAGGATCCAGGAGTACTGGTCAACAGAAGCTGAACCTACGAGTCACCATGTGCCCAGGTGGGCAAAAAGGTCAATGACACCCGGCCTGGATCTGAAATAGTGTGGCCAGCAGGACCAGGGCAGTGATTGCCCTTCTGTGTTGGGCACTGGTGAGGCCACGCTCGAGTGCTGTGTCCAGCTCTGGGCCCCTCGATTCAGGAAGAACACTGAGATTCTGGAGAAGGTCCACAGAAGAGCAACAGAGCTGGTGAAGGGTCTGGAGCACAAGTCGTATGAGGAGTGGCTGAGGGAGCTGGGGGAGTTTAGCCCAGGAAAAAGGAGGCTCAGGGGAGATTTTATCACTCCTAACAACTGCCTACAACTACTGCTCTCTCTGTGACCAGTGACAGCACCTGAGGGAATGGTCTGAAGCTGAGCCAGGAGAGGTTTATATGGGATATTACGAAAAGGTTCTTCACTCAGAGGATGGTTGAGCACTGAACAGGATCTCCAGGGAAGTGGTCGTGGCACCAAGCCTGGCAAGAGTTCAAGATGTGTCTGCATAATACCCTCAGGCATATGGTGGGACTCTTGGGGTGTCCTAGGCAGGGCCAGGAGTTGGACTTGATGATTCCTGTGGGTCCCTTCCAACTCAGGATAGTCTATGATTCTCCAAAGTTATAGCAAGGTGAGGGTCAGTCTCTTCTCCAAAGTAATGAGCAATAGCATGAGAGGAAATGGTCTCGAGTTATGCCAGGGGTGGTTTAGGTTGGATATTAGGAAAAGTTTCTTCACAGAAGAGGGTTGTCAAGCACTGGAACAGTCTGCCTAGGAAGTTGTTGGACCACTATTTTGGGAGATATTCAAACATTTTGATTTGGCACTTGGGGACGTGGTTTAGCGGGGGGCTTGACAGTGCTGGGCCAACAGCTGGACTCAGTGATCTTAAAGGTCCAACCTTAATGGTTCAATCTTTCTATAAAGCAATTCCATTAGCTCAAGTGTGGTGGTGTTAATCCTCATTTACATGAGCATTCTTGACAGAAGACAGCAGCCCTCTGCACCTCATCTAAAAATATAATTGCTCTGTGCATTTAGTGATTGATCAGATCCTCCTGGAGTCAAGGAAAAGCCTCCCAGTGATTTTGGGTTTTGGGCACTTGTTAGAGACTTCTCTTTCATTCTGAGCTACAGATAAATAGCCTTAACAGCAATGATCAGGCAATGCTGGTCCTGTTTAGAAGATGAATTCGCTGGGGAAGAGAAATGAAAGTTTATGTGAGAGGTACTGTAATCTAAAGGATAAACCATTGTTTTCTTAACAGCAGTGGTTATCTCAGTAGACTGCACTTTTATCACTGAATAACAAACCCTATTTAAATCTCTGCTCAAAGTTGGCTGCCACTAAAATACTTGTAATGCTTTGAGCAGGTAGGAAAACATGTTCATTAAGGTCAAGGATCAGAGTCTTCTCTTTGCAAGGGAAATCTCCATCAAGTGAATGTCTCTATTATGATAAAATAAGGAAGTAAACTACAAGGAGGTCATTGACTGTAAGAAGCAATTTTCTAGCTCTTATTGCCTCTGAAACTCTACAGTGTAATTCACAAACAAAAGCATAAATCAACAGCAACCTTTTCCAGCAGGTTAGCAGAGAATGGGGAGAGATGAAGCCACATAACACAGGATATTAAATTGCCATGACCAATTTTCTATAATCATTCTTAAAAGAAAGCAGAACATCTCTTCTTTACAATTACAAAGATATTTTGCAAAATCCTGCATATTTTAGGAGTGTTTCAGAGCACCCAATATAATAACTCCTTCTGCTGTAAAAAGTATGAGCAAGCAAACAAACAAATGCAATCGCTCATATACATTCCTCTGCCACGCCAGTGAATTTTCCTATCACATGCATGACTGCTCCCTGTCCTGGCACTTACTTTATCACAACATTTACAAAGGCTTCTAGGCCATGAACAAGTAGTTTCAAGAAAAGTATGTAGAGGCTGCCATGTCTCATAAATACAATCCATTTTCTTTCATCTCTTGATAGTATATGCTCAACTCTAACAATTCTGCAGACTCAGCTGTTGGGAGTATTTATAAATTGTATGGGTTTGTATTTCCCAACATCTCTCACAGTAAAAATTCTCAGTGTTTTGATGCTTCTTCAGTGAGAAGTGCTGCTTACAATCCTCACAGGCATGTATTGTTTGCAATTAAGCTGAATTTAATAGTAGAATAATGACCTTCTAAACTCACATTTTAACTTTGAAAAATTGTTATCTTAATTTCAGGGGTTTGTAATGTGTTAGAAGTAAGTCAGGATATCAGTGGTCCAAGCTGCTCACACAGGTACCTTCCCTTCTGCCAGACCCCTCAAAAATGTCCCAGTCTGTAGATCACGTGTAGTTTTACAGTGATACCTGTAGTGGCTGACGGACTCAAATTTAGGATGAAGGTGTGATTTGAAAGTTTGGGGTAATTAGTAAAAGGGGAAAATGTTTATGTCCGGGACATAAACCTGTGCAGTTTTGGTGGAGCTTCTCAGATAATTAAGGAATCTTTTTGTGTGTATATGTACATGTAAATTTATAATTAACTAATAAACTGGGCTGTAAAAGTGTCAGAAATAGAAATTGGCACTTGAGAAGCTATCAGTGAAGAAGAAATTAAAATGGAAAATAGAATATAGAATGTAAGTATATTCAGTAGCAGAATCATAGAAAAAAATCTACTACCATATCTTGAAATTAAACTGTATGTACTCTTTGAATTAATTTTAAGGAACTTACACTATGTATAAGGACATTCATAATTAACTTCACCCTTCAGCTGGTGCAATAAGTTACTTTTAGCTGAATATATAATTCTGTTCAATGCCAGCATTGGAGATAGTCATTTTTACCTGGCAGGAAACTTGATAATACAAAAAGCCAAAATTTACACAGAAAACAATGGGTATTAAGTCACTGTTTCAGTAAGGTGGTTGTAAACAAATTTCAGTCATAGAGTAGGGTTGGTCCCCTGCAGCCCCAGGGCTTCTGACAGCCACAGCCCAAAGGATGTTGCAGGAAGAAATATCCCTGTGACATTAACAGCACATCCAAGGAAGGTATGTTGCTGTTATACCAGTTGTCCATAAAGAACAGCATTCTAGAGAGAAAGCAATACAATAATCTGGAATAACCTGTGTATGGCAATGAGTGCTAGGTACACCTCAGTCCTGCTGTTCTCCTTTAGACACAAGCAAAAAAGGATGAGGACATGGGATCTGTGGGGTTCTTCCCTCTGTGCCAGCACAGCTCTCTTTCTATGTGGTCTCCGAATGTTTTGCTCATCCCACGTAGCACTCACATTTCCCCCATCTGCTTAAATTGTCATTCAAATTACAATTAAATTCAGAATTAGGTATCTTGCACACAAAATGCAGTAGCTAAGCAGGAGCAGCTTCACCATACTGTGTTCTCTCAGCACTTACAATTATAGTCATGCTCAAGTAAGTAAGCAAAGAAGAAATAAATGTTTCCTTCACATTCCATGAATTTTGCTTTCTCCTTATTGTTGGGTAAAACTCTGAGAAGGACTTTCATTCTCTGTAAGAAATTGAATTAGATGTATCTATAAAAGTTCACTTTTTTGAATCTTTGTTTCTCTTTAAGAGCGATTTCAAAAAGGAGGAGATATTTTTTTCATTTTTGATGTAGCTATTCTAGGAAAACAGTTCAGAATATTTCACGTGTGAAATTAAAGTGCAGAAAATAACTAATGTCAGCAAAATACTGTGAGCAATTTTGTTGTTTGACTAGGACAGAATAGGAAAATTGCAACAAAACCTCAGACAAACCCGTTTCCTTGATATTTGTGATGTATTTTTGTAAGGCAGGGGTTGTAAACCAGCAACTTTTGGAGTATGTACAATCAATTTTCTTTTTATGTGAAGTAATCTTAAACTAAGTCATCTGTGTAGTCTCTGGGTAAAACCTTTCTAAATGAAAGCTGATGAAACACAAAACGAGGAAACATTAACAGGCAGACAAAACCTTATAAATGGAAATGATGACTAACAGCTTTTTTTCTTGTAACTATGCAGATTTCATATGTAATTATAGGAATAATCTATATTTTAGAGATATTTTATCACGTCTCATCTATTTGCATTTTAAAAGTGTTTTGTTATGATATTCACTCCTTCTTAAAACTGCCTTTTACATTTAAAAATTTTTTTTCATGATAGGACAAGGGGAAATAGCTTTAAGCTGAAAGAGGGTAGATTTAGATGAGATATTTGGGAAGAAATTCTCCCCTGTGAGGGTGTTAATGCCCTGGCACAGGTTGCACAGAAGCTGTGGCTGCCCCATCCCTGGAAGTGTCCAAGGCCAGGTTGGATGGGGCTTGGAGCAACCTGGTCTAGCGGAAGGAGTCCCTGCCCATGGCAGAGGAGTGATGTTTTTTAAGGTCCCTTCCAGCCCAAACCATTCTATGTTTCTGTGATACTGCTCCACTGATTTATTGAGTGGTGACAAACCTTCACATTGGCAGGATATGCCCCTAGTTGTCTGCCAGTGCTCTGCACCTCATCAGTGCTTTTGTAGTGCATCCAGGTGAGGTTCACCTTACTGATTTAAAAGCTATATTTCTTAAATCATTTTGAAATTGAATTTTTTTTGTGTATAAATAGAAGGCCATTGCCAGCAGGACCCCTGCTTTCAGGTGAGAATCCCTCCTTATAAATTATCCCATGTCTGCATAGCAATGAGGCCATTTCTATGGAAATAAATGAGTGGCTGTTCTTCTGCTAGCTCTCCAGCAACTCACGAACTGCGTTTCACATAGTGAGAAGTGCTTTGTGAATTAGATCAGAAGCACAACCGGGACACTGGTAATTTCCAACTTCCTTTGATAAATATGACTCTAAACTTGAGGGTGGTGAAAGAGCCAAGACAGAGGAGGTGCAAGTGACGATAATGTCAGGGGAATTGAATGTTATTGTAGATAATGGTCTCCTCCTTCTCTGGTCATAAACACAGGGGGACAGCAGAGACCTTTATCAAAAGGTAGAGTGAACTCAAACGTCTTTACTTTCATAAAGGGAGATGGCCTTTTACTTTTGGATGATGTTTTAGTGAGCCTTATCAATTAAACCCAAGTATCTCTAGTATATTAGCAGGTACTTACCCAAATAAGAAAGCTACATGTTCTAATTTCCCTAGATAATGAAAATTTCTGAGAGACAGGCAATGTGCTGATTTATTAAAAAATATGGTTGACTTATATTTTATTCTAAAGCAAGTTTCTTAGCAAATGCAAGTAAGTTCAGGTAGAAATAGCAAGTATTTCTGGTGTATGGTCTCCAGTGAATAGCAATAATTGCAACAAAGCCATGGTAGAACTTTAGCTTGTATTAATTCATTTTGAGCTTCACCATCTAGTGAGTAAAGGCTACAATTTGGGTAGGGATGTCCTAGAGTGATAAGTGCTAATTTGAAACTCATTTCTAATAAAGGAGCTACTGAACTCCTAGGAATTTGTGACACTGTACTCTCAGCTACCAGTCATTGAATAACATAACTGATTTTATTATTTTTTTCCATCACAAACTGATGGAATATTATTAGTTACATGAAACATTTCATATAGCAAAAAAATGCTGTTGCCTGTATATGCACACCCACCCCGCCCCCGCTTTCTATGTGTAAGTGACAGCTTTTGTTATTTTATTTTGAATGCTCAATACTGCTTTTGGATCTTAAAATAACTATTCTTTCAATCTTGTAAATTATTAAAAATTTCCTCATGATTAGAGGAAACACATTTGGAAAGCAAATTTGTGAGAATAAGAAGAAATAAATATAAAGAACTGTTTTTGAACCTCTGTAAATGTGAAGGGATTTTTTTTCTGTGGACTGAATTATAGAACATTATAACTCAGTTTTTATTGTAAGATCTTCTATACATTTTCATATTTTTAAGTGAGTGAGGATTGAGGGAGGGGAAAATATAAAATGAAAAATAGAAGTGGATGAATATATCTTGATTTATTTTTATTAGTTGTAATTTGACAGTAAAAAAATATTGGATCAGCTACCTTAGCTGGCTATGGTTGAATAAAAATGTACTGTAACATAGAAAACTTGCAGTTCTGCTCCCCTTTGTAACTGGGGGCACTTGAAGATATAGAAAGGATTCAGGGTCATTCTGTTTCTTGGGTAGGAATTTAGGTTTTTGAACTGCTGGTGTGTGGATGGTTCCTCACACTCTCTTTTCCATAAATGAAGAACATTGTTTAGGGTATTATAGATTTTCCTTCGCCGGTGAAGGAGCTGCTTGAACTCTCACACCTGATATTCAAGGGGGAAAAAGTGAATTGCAGACTGGAGGGGCAAGGGAGAGGGAAAAAAAGAAGAGGGAATAGTATTCTGATGATTCCCTGGTAAAACTGACATTATATTTATCCCATGGAGTTCCCTAGCTCCAGGGAGGAGAAGGCATGCTACTTGCTTGTATACAGAGATCTGTCAGAGGTATTCATCTTGAACTTTGCCCACCTGGTTATTACTGCGTCAAGATGAAATACTGGGCAGTGGCTTTCCTTCTGAACAAGGGGGAAATGAAAAAAAAAAACAAACAAACAAAGAAAGGAACAGAAGTAGAATGCAAGTGGAGATTTTTCTTACTATGTGAGCTCTGTCTGATGTCTCCCATCTCTCCCCCAGAAAATGCAATTTGGAATGGAGTGTATAATAAAGATGCTTTAAAGAGCCTTCACAAATTCTGCAGTGCATTTATTTATACACATTTCACCCTGACTCATTACACATCATCATGAGGCTCCTCAGGCTACGCATAAAAAGAAGAGCAGGCATAAATCAAACTAGATGCAACTCTTCCCTTCAATGATTTTCAGATTCCACCCTACCCACCCCCACCCCATAATGGACACAGAGAACGTATTTTTTTCCTTATCACTCAGAGAAGGAGTACCGTTCCTTATATTATAATTTTTGTTATCCAATAATAATGATAATCCTCATTGCATATGTATTTTAAAGTAGGGTGTAATTGTGGTGATACAAGCCATTATTTTTGCCATTTTTCATCACATCTCTTGAGAATTTATCTTTCTAGCAAGTAGTTGATATTAAACTTTTCTATCAACTTTTAAGATGAAAAGTTTCTGCTAAATAATTCTTGAGTGCTTTATCCCTCTGATTTTCACTCTATGTATGGAAAAAAATCCAACCTTTAAAGCATGCAACCCAAATGTATCTTTTTTCCTTTCCTGTGGGGAGACTATATAAAAATAAATTCTCTTGGAATAGTCTATTGAAATCAGAATTGAATTCAAAGTCTTCTGAGGAGTTTTTTTGCAATCTGTATCTTCGGTAATTTTAACAAATTCCCTGTGGGCGGTATTCTTTCTGCCTCATTTTAGGCTTGTCTCCTGAAACAATCTGTCTAGACTCTTTTATGTTCAACGAAGTGAGAGAGGTTTCCCTGGAGGATGAAGCACATGGTACCTAAGTGAGGGTTCTGCTCTGAATTTCTCCTCAGAGAAACAGGACTTGTCCTTTCCCTTGTCAATACAAGGACATGTCTCAGTTTCCTATTGCAAACTGATGACTGAGTACCTTTTAGTCAAATTTTGTTGTCCTTTTGTGTTGAGATTGGTTGCTGTGTTTGGTTTTATTTCCTAATAGATATGCTGATCTTTTGGGTATTCAAAATACATCGTGGAAGGGCTCTGTCTCTGCAAGCCAAGAAGTCAGGGACTCCCCCTTGGTCTGTATAGCTGACCAGATATCTGACAATGTGCTATCAAAGGGCTGAAAAAGCCAGGTTGGGGTGTTCCTGGCCAAATTTTGAGTAAAAAAGCAGTTTTTGGAAAGTGACAAAGTAAATAGTTTTGATATGAGAGAGAAACGTCTACCAAGGGCATGAAAGGGAACTCTCGATAGACCAGTAAGCAGGATGCTGCTGCTGCTGGGCTTCATCCAAGGCAGACTGAAGTTAATGATCCTTTTTTTTCCCCCTTTTTTTTTTTTTTTCTTTCTTTCTGATGTTGCTCAGTCTCAGTGTAGAAGAAACTGAAGATTTAGTGAAAATGACAGGCAGGGCTGAGGGGAGGTAAGGTCCCCTCTCAGATCCACTAACTGATGAGTTGAGTCAACATGAGTTAAGATTCAGCTTTATCATTTAAAAGGAATTATGTGAACAGAGAGGAGGGGGCAGAAACGATAAGAGACACCCTTTCCCCCAAAACCATTGTAATTGTCCTTTGCTGAAAGAAAGATGATTCTTTCCTGCATAGACATCTCTCAGGACTTGTCTTAGGGCATGTTTGTTCAACAGCTTATGGATTATGCCAGAGTGCTCCCAACACACATTTTAGATGTCAGTGGAGGTGAGAATTGAATCTCGCTGTTGTTCAAGATGGTAAAAATAATCCAAAATTGTAAATATTAATTAACACTGTTCTTCACCCAGTGAATCCTCAGCCTGTATAGATCTGGAGGAAATTTTTTTTCTTATTTCTGAAGACTATTACAAGAAGGGTTCTTTTTCCCACCGTTTTGTGGCGGTACTTTGAAATTTTGTTTAATTCTACTTGATCAATGCTGATGTCAGTACTAAGTGTTTTGCATTTTTTCCATCTCTTTTATTTTTTAAGGTAAAAATAACTAAGCACTCTTTCCAAATGGAGTGTGGCATTTATTTAAAGTATTCGGGTCAAAACCGATTCTTTTTAATATAAAAAGTACATTACTACTGTAAGTAGTAATTTTCTCAAAAGTACTATACATTGCTACATCTAGCAATTTTGAGCAAAGTCAGGATAAATTACAACTCTAGAAATTTAAAATGTTACAATAGAATGTAAAACAAAAGCAGGTGATCAAAACCTGTAGTTGTAAGGACTTTCATCTTCCTACCAGTAAAAATTATCAACTTAGATAATGATAAAAAGAGATTCTTCAGGTTTTATGCAATGCAGTCCTCTCTCCTTTAATTTTTTTCTTCTTATGATAGCATAATTAAAAAAAAAAATTAAAGTATACTGTATATGAAGTTGGAATAATGGTTAACCATCATCTATTTCAGTTGTCCTGCACGACTGAATAACTGAAAAATTTTGGAGGAGGGCTCAAAATCCAGGCTTTTTTTCTTTCGCTCACAACTTCCCCAGCTATTAAGACAGATTGCTTCTTTTTGTAGCTCTGTAATATACTGGCTGTCTCTTTGGTGTCTTTTTTGAAAGAATAAATGCACTCCAAAAGGAATTACTGCCAGGAGGAAGAGTGCTTCTCTCAAAAGCTCCTTGAGCAGTCAGCTGGGGGAAAGTTGCTGATCCTGACGTTAATTCAGCTCACAGAGGTTCAGTGAGCTACCACTGACTTTCCAGGCCCACATGAAGTTTTAGACAATAAAGGCCAAACAAATAAATTTCTGCATCTAAATTTGGTGAGTTGAAGATTGTACATGAAAACTATCACAAGAATTATTTGGTGATTATTTCCAGTTCAACTTGCAGCTGTCCACTGATTCAGGTCATCCTTCCTGGAAAGGCACCATCTCATTTTTCAGCACTGTTCCTATAGTTGAATAAGATGGAGCCTCAGCTTATAATAAATCTTTGTAATTTAAATAATAACTTTGATTGCTTTAGATTAAAAGGGCACTTTTTTTTTAATTGCAAAAATATTACTTATGTGGAAAAAAATAGGAATAAACAGATATTATGAAGAGTCAAACCTATTTATCTGAGGATTCAGACCAGTTTTGCTGGAGAAAGCTTTCTGGAAATGCCATTATTTTCACTGGAGAGATCTCTTACAGCATCCAGTTCTTGTCTTGTGTTAGATCAGGTCCCACCAGTTGTAGTAATCTACTCCACCATTGACTGTGTTGGTCACTGCTGCTCTGCTTCACAAATCTGTAAGGTCTTAACAACAATGGATATCCAATACCCTTTATGTTCAGTTAAAAACAAAGCATCCCACCCCACAGTGCTTTGAAGTAAATTTAATATTTTCAAGCATAATTTGGCATACTTTTGTATGATAAAAATAGTGGGACTAATTGCTTCTTAAAAGTACTGTTTCTGGAGATCAGCATTTGTAGGAAGAATAATTAGGTAATTTTTAAAGGCTGAAAGCTGATACTATTAATCTATTAAATTTAGGTTTAATAAACTCAGGTACAACACATGGGTGAACTTATGCTGCTTGTGTTAAAGTGATAAATATAAGAGCACTGCAGTTACTAGAAAAATTGTTTGCATTATATATGTTGTTCTCTACTAAATGTCTGACATTGGACTGTTGTCCTAATTCTACAATTATCTCAATTTTATTTAAGTAATAACAAATTCTCTCAATATCAGGATACCGAATACTTCATTTCAGCAATTTAAACTGAACAATTTATAAATCCTCACCTGTATCTGTAATTTGCTTTGGGCTAGGCAATGTACAAAGTTTTAACCTTTTAGTGTATGAAATTTTCTTTGAAAACCTGCAGCCCAGTCATGTAAAGAAGTTATTCAGATGGCACTAAATATTATTTTTTTTCTTTGCAAGATTAGGTACTAGTTTTCTTCTGTTGTCTTGACAGGATCTTTGAAGGAAACCACTTTTGACAGAGGTTTATGTCTCATTTTCCCATCAATACTGGCATAATAGAGCCGTGTAAAATTATCTCTTTATACTATTTAAAAGCCAATGTGTTTGTTTCCTCCGTCTGTGTGATCTGCTCCGTTGTGGTGCAGAAGAAATAGTTGACACTTCCCTAACTTTTCAGTGATAAATCATGATCTGTATTGATCAGTGCTACTCAGCTGGTAGCCCAACAGTGAAGTTTTTCATTTTAATCTGGTGCAAATAAGAGAAAAATCTTCCAAATATTTGGTGTTTCTTTAGACACATTTGGAAATCTGCTTGGAAGTTTGGCACCAGATTTAGTTTGCTAACATTACAGGTAAAGGAGAAAATTGTGCTTGAAAGTGTAAAGAAAACAGAGGTTTAATTGCTCGCTTTTTGTGGCTGTTGAAATTTAACTTATTGAAGCAGCCTATCATTGCTGTGAGTAATAGTGCCTGGAAGTGATTTTCTGCTTTCTTTCCATCGGTAACTGCTGCAAAGCTGACTGGAAGTGAAAACAAGAGCTTTTATTAATGTGGGTTGAAATTCCAAAGAGCTATATTTCAAGTGGCAGGGTATTCATCTTTTCCTTTATAAAAAAATACTCTTTAAAGTTGCCACTGGGAATGTTATCTACATATGGATACTATGTGTTTTTAGAGTATTGTGTTTGAGCTGCATCACATGATAAGAAGTCACTAATTTTCTCAAAATTCATACTTCATAGAAGTTCTGAGAATGAATCATGTGAGCTGGAGATCTCTTGATCCAACATCTCTCCAGTCCAACTGGTTTTTTTTTGCAGAGTCTGGTCTAAAAAGCGAGTCATTAAGATTAACTATTATTTAACTTTGTTGTCCTCTAAAAGTATCTCATTCAAACAGCAGGAACAATATTATACAAATTGTCAAAAAGTTATAAATAAGCAAAAGTTTAAATGACAAAAAGTTTGGAAAATAGCAGTAATCCAATTTATTAGCCAATAATAAAAAAATAGCAAACATCAGTATAACTGAATTACCAGCCAAAATCTTACTATGTTTATTCATGCCTATGACAAAGAAGTGAATAAGAAATAATAAATAAATTTAAAAAACCCAGACCTGCTTTTCGGGAAACCAGAAATACATGTTCCAGAAGCTTTTCCTAGCACAGACCCCCAGTGCAACAACATGGTTTTTCCCTTTAATTGAATTCCTCTTTCAATCTGGTTGGTGTTTTGAACTGCTATTTAAAAGACTCGTCTCCAGGGAAACACGATCTATGTGGGACAGAGAGACTCTGACAACTTACAGTGTGTTTGTCATCAGAAAAAGTGACTCTGGAAAAATGAGACTGTGGGCTTCCATATCTTTCCTTCTCTTGGACTTCCAGCTGCAACTGGCTCAGCTGACAAGTCAGGCAGTGATTTTTCCAGCTGCCAGTGTTTTGGCTCTGCGTGGGAAGATAGAAACGAGCTCTGCTGTGGTTCTTCCTCTCATTGCCCTGCCAGCAGTGCTGGCTGTCAGACCTGAGGTGGTGGTGTTAACTGTGATGTGCAAGGCAAAATTCATCTGGGTTTCCCTAATTTTTAACCAGGGAAAGGATACCTGCTTGTTTGTGGGCTCTATATAGTTCACATCAGCCTAATTCATACTAATCTCTAGTTAGAACAGTGCACCGTTTTCACCTTCTGGGACTATAACTCGATACAAGTCTCACACTTAGAACAGATTAAGTATGTAACATCTTTCCTTACAGATAGTTCAGATACTTACTTTAAATAGATTGTTCATCATTTGACAATGCAAAAGGAATATTTCTCCCATCAGTGTGCACATATATGAACTAGTTCACACACGAGCTAATTTTTTCAAGGAGAACTGTTGGTAGTGTTTCAAAATCAGATAAACCTCATGAGTGGGAGAGTTGCTCAATAAGCAATGGCACAAAAGTGTGATTTGTTTATGCTCTCTCACGATTTTCTCTCTGGGAGAATCGTTTGTGCAGCTCAGCAAGTTATTTTTATAGTTTTACTTTTGTATTTCCAAGTGTCTTACAGGTTTTTATAAAAATAAATGTTTAGGCCACATACATTACATTTGGACTGGAATAGCCTGAGACTTTTCATGGCCAAGTAGGATCTTGTTCCCCTGCCTTGGATCAGTCAGAAGCTGATTGAAAATGACATTGTGAGCTGGACAGGTGAACTTCACCTTCGTGGTCGAAGAGTGGGCAGAGGAACTCGACCTTTGGTGTAGAGCTCTGCTGGGTATTTTTCATACTGACCTCAGATCAATAAGTGTGCTGGGCCAGAGGATCAAGAGACTGAATTAATATTAAACTAGTCTTGATTTTCTGCAGAAACAAATGGGAGAGGTTGAGAACTTATCATCTGTGTTGTGGGCAGATGAAGTGCAGCTTTGGGCATTAGCTGAGTTCTCCTCATGCATGGAGGGAATGGTTGGTACCCTGAATGCCTGTGCAGTGACAGCTGTCTTCTGGAAAATATAATACCTATTTAATATATCACTTTTTAATGCTCAAGTTGGGTGAAATTTAATTGTACTTAACCATTTCAAGCCAGGAAGCAGAGATTTTAATCAGATTCAATGGGCTTTCTTTGTTCTATAAACCAGTGGCAACATATTAATGGTAGCAGTTCTATGTCTCTGCTTCTCTTACTTGTTTTGAAATCTATTAACATAAACCCCTTTTTGTTTTATTTTTCAATCAACTATCATCAGACATTTTATATTTTAAATTTCTTCACATAAGCATACAATGATTCTAAAAT
This sequence comes from Cnemophilus loriae, assembly GCA_013397755.1. Taxonomy (NCBI): domain Eukaryota; kingdom Metazoa; phylum Chordata; class Aves; order Passeriformes; family Corvidae; genus Cnemophilus; species Cnemophilus loriae. Next base: position 563,218 of record VZTF01004415.1, read on the forward strand.
GATCATTTCTGCAGATGAGTGTTGCACTAAAATTTCCCCTGAATATTACTTTTGACATCAGTACTTTATTGAATTAGCTGTTTCCAATTTAATTATACTTGCTTCATTGTCTAGGTCACCTTTTAAACAAATTCATATCAGTATGAAATTGCTGTTATTACTGAATTGGACTGTGATGGCTCTATACTCACGAAGAGAATTTCTCTTTTGTTCACATTCAGAAAAGTCGAGCTAACAGTAATTTATTAAAATGGTTTAGAAATGCATTATTTCTGCTAGTGAAAGTGGATATAAATAATGTTTTCTTGTTTAGTTTTTAAAAAACATATGGGAAACGGTATTCTTCTAAAGAAATCCTTAGTTTAATTACTGTTCATCCCAGAAAGTGAAAAGGTAAAGTCATAACTTTTTCTATTATTTATATTTCTGAGATATGCAATATGTCTGAGGGCTTCATGGAATCAAGCAAAGACATTGGTCTTTACTCTGAAGGGAGTAAGGTGTTGAGCACTTATCCAGTTAATGTTTAAGCCTCTAAGCCTTCCTACTAGACTTGGATGAAAATATCTAGTTACAGTTGTTTCAAGATTAGGTTTTAAACTCAAATTTGGGATAACGAACACTGGCCATAAATAACTGAACCAAAATGTAGGTAGACAGGTTCAATGATATATTAGATAGAACCATAATGACAAAATAAATGCTAATTTTAATAAGAACATATTGGTAAATCAGATTCCTTATAAAGATCATTACAATCCCATTATCCCCTCCAATTAAGACATGCTTTTTAATAAGGTTGTATAGAGAATGTTAACAACTTTTATTAATAAAACTAATGCCATTCATATTAACTAAACCAACTGTTCCTACCACCAGGTGGTCTACTAAATGTTTTGGTATTTTTTTCTTGCCATTGTAGATGTCACATCTGCAGAGCTTTGGTGCAAACAAAATACAGGTTTGTATTAACATCCATTTTTTAGCTTGCATGAGTTTGCTCAAATACCACTGTTTATATATGAGTGTTTTTCTTTCAACATTTTTCATAGTAATATTCCTATAGTCAGTGTTAAAATTTTAAAGGCTCCGATTCTTTTCGTGGCACAAATATACATGAATGAGTTTATATGTATACACATTTATGTGGTGATGTACATGTGAGGGGGCCAATCTGATTTTTATTTATGCCTCAACATATGTTATACGTGAGGTGAAAAATTACTCTAGGGGCTGTACACGTGTTGGGAGCCCTGTCCCGGGGATCGCCTGGCAGCCGATCAGGGCAGAGAAAGCTTCCACGAGCGGAGCGCAAGCGACCCCCCCCTTGCCGCCGGGGCAGAGCCCCGGACGCCCGGGACAATATGCCTGGGAAACCGGACTGTGAGAGGAGCCTTAGCACATAAACACACCTGAGTGCACCGCAGCGGGGGCCACTTCCTTTGGGTTTCTTGGAGGGGGAGGGGGCTCTCCCGAGGGTTAATTTGGCCGCCCTCTGCCCCTCGACTTTCCCTCCCTGCCGTCTTGCTTCCGTGTCCGCAGCTTTCCTGCCCTGCTCCGCCGCTTCCCCGAGGCAGCTCGACGCCGCGACAACCTCGTGCTCCGCTGTTTCCCCGACGGAGCAGTCACAGCCGCCCGCAGCCGCCGCGCCCCGGCCCGGAGAGCCGCTGCTGCTCCACGAGTGTCTCCGCGGCCACGGCAGCCGGTCCTCCGCCGACGGAAGGGACACGCAGCCGGCTGCTGTTCGGGAATCGCGCCCAGCCCGCCCCGGGAGCCACGCAGACTCATCGCAGCTCGCAGCACACGCTGCGCTGCCGGGCAGATGCCAACAGAGCACCCCGGGGTTCTTGCGGTAGCGCTGTCCCTGTCTTCTGTTGCTCTCTCTCTGTCTCTCTTTCTCACTCTTTGCTCCCTTTTCTATCCCCTTTCTGTAGGAACACTTATCTTCCTTTATCAATAAACAGTTCTCAGATATAATACTGCCGCATTTGCCCTTTATTTTCATCTGAGAAATCTATCGAAAAGAATCCTCCCTGACTCCCCGTTTTACAGTGGGATGGGACAACGTGTAATATCAATTTTTAGAGTGCAGAAGTCAAGAAAGTGCTGGCTTTCAGCTGAGCCTAATTTAGAAGCCAGAAAGATAAAGCTGAAAAAATCTATTATACAAGACATTAAAAATGAAAGATAGCCAAGTCAATGAGGACGGGATGTCACATTACAAGGGCCTGGAGTGACAGGACAGGGGGGAATGGCTTTCCGCTGCCAGAGGGCAGGGTTAGGTCACATTGGGAAGGAATTCTCACCTGTGAGGGTGCTGAGGCCCTGGCACAGGTTGCCCAGGGAAGCTGTGGCTGCCCCATCCCTGGAAGTGTCCAAGGCCAGGCTGGACAGGGCTTGGAGCAACCTAGTCTAGTGGAAAGTGTCCCTGCCCATGGCAGGGAGTGGGATGAGATGGTCGTTTCCAAGCCAGGCAATTCTATGATTCTATTGTTACTGAGATGCTTTTGCATGATTTTATCCCTCTCAAAGGGATAAACCATTTTTCTACAGTTATGAGGTATAAAATATCCTCTAGCTCATGGTATGTCCTTTAGCTCTCTGCAGTGGCATGTTCAGAGCATCTGCAAAATGATGACGTGTTAATAGCCAAAATGAGTGGCAGAGCCTGACTGTCCTCTCCTGTGACTGAACTTCAGCATTTTGAGGCCACATTCTCTTAGGTTTCCTTTCACTGCTTCCCACATTTATTTATCTGCAGGAGGGTGTGAGCAAGGCCTGCTCTGCTTTAAGAGACTCAGTCAAATAGATTTCATGGCACCTGGAGTGTTGACTTCTGTACCAGTGTAACCAGGGATGAGTGCTTCTGTGAAAGCAGCCAGAACACTTGTTCTTGGTCACTGGGCATGGATCACACAAACCCAGTCCAGGCTGGGGTTTTTGGACATGTTCGTCCCCACGAGACAAGCAGAATAATCTGGCTGCATTATACTGACCTTCAGTCAAAGGGATAAGTGCTTACTCTTATTTAGATAAAGCCATATGGAGCTTGGCAGAAATTTTCATATGTACTAATGTTTGATTGCCAAGACTACTAAAAAATCACTTGGGACTGATGGGCACATTATTACCCACTTGATCTTTGGTATTTTCTGTATATACAATGAGCTGGGAAAGCACTTGTTTCTTATGGAGCCATTCTCCATGCTGTCAGGGAAATGAATCTGAGATAATAGAATCAGGAGCTCATCAGTATTTCATGTGCTCAGCTTGAAAAAGATGTTGGAAAAATGTTGTAGTGTTTTGCAAGAAACTTTTATGTTTCTTAAACAATAACGTCTTTGAAAATGTCTCTTCTGAATTCATGAGAAAGTTTGAAGATGGGTGGAAATTTCTTCTAACGGAAAAAAATATAAACCCAGCATTTAATTTACATTGACACAATTCATTTGACAATTCACCCTTAATAATAGACTAGAGTATGCTGTTAGGTTATGTTATGCCAAATCATATTTTAAGGAACAAAGCGTTTTCAGTCAGCAGCTGCTGAGGTTTGAGGGAACAAATTAATTTTGGAAACTGTGTGTTAATATTTGTCCAAAGGGAAAGTTGTACAGATCATCTGTTTTCTGGGACATCTAAAAATATTATATTATGAATTAGAAGAGAAGTAAACTTAAAAATTTCAAAATCTCATGAAGACCAAAAATTCTCCTCGTCAATCAGCTCTGTTCAGTACATATCTTCTGACATTTTTGCAGCCAAAGAAGAGACCCTTTATCACCATCCCAAGTCCTCATTCTGACAGGACTTACATCGTCAGCTTCAAGCAGGAGCTGACCAGGTAAGAGACAGGAGAGACCCTGCACTTAAAAACCACAATAGTGACATCTGCAGACACTTCAGAATCTAAAAGTCCTGTGCTGGGGATTAAGAAGTATAAACTTCACATTTTGTGTAAATAGAGAATTTCCAGCTGATATGGCTTCTGCTTAATATAGTCTCTGTTCTTTATGGGAGCAAAGGGACTGGTCTGCCCAGAAAGGCAGAGAATGCACCTGAAACAGCACTGGCCTCACAGGCTGCATATAGGGGTTGCTATGGGAAATGTTCTTGGGTCAGTGATACAGCCTGGAGCAAGCTAGAGCACATGGAGCATTGGATACTTCCTTTTGGACATGTTTATTTTCTTCCTCTAACTTTACTCTGAGAGTGCCAAAATGCTTTATTAAAAGGCAGACAATAAAGGAAATAACACACAAGAGACAACTTGCCAGAAAGTTTGCTAAAATAATGGATATTGAGAATGAAAATAATATAATAGTGTGCTTTGGTCACTCATACAAGGGTCAGCACTACCAACGTGACTTAACACTGTCACCAGTGAATAAGCTGGTTTATGTTGGATTCCCGCATGTTTGTTTGGATAAATACTCTAATTTCACTGATGGAAATGTTTAAAAAAAACATAGCCTTGACTGGATGCCTAGTGTTTCCAGTCTTAGGGAGAGATTTAATAAATGAGGCCCTGCAACTTTTATTTAGTGTCTTCAGGTGGTAAATTAACTACAAGTGGGATTCCCTATTGTTCAATGAAAGCAATAAAAGCAGAGGGAGGATTAAAAGCAAGACACTAATTTACATCTGAGTAAATGGGCTACAGAGTCAGAGACCCTATCCTTGGTATATAATAATATTCATATGAAGGCAGAACTTTATAGAAATTAAATTTAAATATAGAGCATATATTTGAATATATGAACAAACTCCTTTATATCTATATATATCTATTTGCCATGCCACTAAAACGAACATTATTTCATTGCTTTACTTTTAGAACATTCTTTGCAACTGAAACTAAGAATAAATTTGAGGCCCTTCGTCTGACTGCCAGATCACCAACTGATGCAGAGAGACATCTGTCCGCTGAAGTCAGACCTGGCTGGCAATTAAAGCAGTGGGATAATACTTTTATGTGTGTTTTCTTTTTCATGATTCATGCTGGACAAGAGCAAAGAGAAAGAAATTCCCTTTGCCTTTCATTTTTGGTAGATGTGTGAGAAGGGGCTTTACAGGAGGGAATCAGCAGCTACAACGAGAGACAAGATCCAGCCTGCCTAGGAAATGGGCAGGCAAGAGTAGGGAAAAGGTGGAGGGTAAAAACTGTGCAAAAAAACTTTCAAAGTGCTTGGGAGATGATCACAGGCTCCTTCAGGGCTATTTCTGTGCACCTTCAGTGCGTGTGAGCAGCGGTGGAACCCCTGCACAGGCCCCTCTGTGGGGCCTCACATGAAAGCTCAGCACAGAGCTTTTCCCTTACCAGGAAGCAGTCTTGGGATATCTCTGCTCCCCTCGGGCATATTGCCATGAAATCCAGAGGAGTCCCATCCCTTTGTCCAACGTGGCCGCCTTGTCCTGCCTGCTGAGTTCACTGTGAGGAACGTGACGGCATAAGCATCTCTTCCTGGGGAAGCTGAACTGAAAAACAACGTGACAGACATGGAGAAAGAGGAAGGTGCAGATGGGACCAAGGGGGGTGGGAGAAGGTAAAAATACCAAAGTTACAGAAAGAGACACAATGCCAAGGCTTGGGAGAGTTGGACCATCTGGTTCTGTTGCAGCATCTCTCCACGATCATCTCTTCTCTTTGCTTCTCTTTGTTAGCAAGAGGAGGTACACTAAGTGAGGTGTAACATGAAGGCTTTGGTGTAAAACCGATGATGAAGTAGCCTGCATTAAGTAAAGCATGTTTTATTTGCTGTGATTTGCACAAGCTCTCTCAGCAATGCAGGCTGTGACAGTGATTTGCTGCATGCAGATTTTTCACTGCAGCAATCGCTGTTTGCAGCCCCTTCCATGTGTAGAAGGTGGTGCTGATGCCTCATGGATAAACTGTGAATCTCTGGAGCAAAGCTGAGCCTGCTGATGTTTTACATGCCTGTGTCTAGTTAAAGCCGGCTTACATGACAATAGATGACCTCTTCTCCCGAGCTGTGTGATGCAGGAAAGCTGAGCCAAGGGTTGCTCCCAGGGACCAGGCTAGTTCAGAGAGTTCATAATGGAATATAAAGCCTTTCACTGCTGGGTTGCCTGACTTGGTCCAAAATGACAGTGAGAGCTATGTTTGCATGGCCTGTGTGGTAAAAATGGTTTCTTTTCCTCTGGTCTGCAGTATAGCTGACACATCGTAGCTGTGTGGCTGCAGGAAGAATAATGATCCTGTGTTCATGCCACATAAACCACCCAGAGGGACTTCCTTAATTTCCAACAGGTCATGATGGACATGGTTTGGCACCTCTAGGTAGGAGCTTGCAATGCCATTGCCTCTTCTGGAGCTCCTGGGGAATAAAGAGCAACCCTAAGCCTCAGTCAATCTGGCACGTTTAATGGGCACTAAATTGACTTAGGAGGGATGGTGAGAAAAGCATTTGGGAAGCATATAATAGATCCAAAATCATCTTCATGCCTGGAACTGGACTTTCAATCTTTACAACAGAACAGAAATTTTACATGAAGACAAGTTTCAAGCACAACAACTGTGGGGAGAATTTAACAATTCAGCAAAGCTGCTGCCAGGCTGATAGGAGAGGAGAGTGCTGAGTGCAAGTTCTGCACGTAACTAAAAGTGAAGCCTGTGTGGAAGTCATGCCATCTCTGTAAGAAGCCCTGCGTTATTTAGCATTTGACATGCAGCATTACAAGTAGGAGAATGGTTGAATGACAGTCACAATAACATGTTACATTGTTCATAACAGTCAGGTGTCAGCAAAATGGATTGATATCTAATAGGGAGCACTATTGGATTCAATTGAATGTAGTAAATGTTCTGTAATATCCCTCTGAAGTTTCTTGCATTTTCCTATGGTGGTACCTGAGAGAAGTAAAAATATATATGTTAATACAGATATTAAAGAATTAGCAGAGTACAGATACTGAAAAATCCCTGTCTAGGAAGCTCTGTGGGAGCCATAGTCTTGTTTACTGGTTCCAAGCTGTCTTGACAGGATGCAAATTTCTATACTCACGATCGAAATAGTATTTTCAAAAATGCTTAAGGGAAGATGCAGCTACCACAGAGAACGCAGTTCTTTGTTAGACTGACCATAACCATGTCAAGGTATTTTGAACAAATGGAATTTCTTTAGCCTAAGTCGGCAGAGTTAATAAAAACGTAATGTATTTTATAGAGCTACTAATGTGAATTTGCCTTAATAGAACAGGAAACAAATCTTTGGCCTCTTATTCAAGACTTCTAAAATAGCAAGGTCTATATTACCTTGAGGATAAGAGTTCTGCAGAAAACTCCTTTTCTCCATAGGAATAGTTTGCTACTGTCATCAAATTCTTCTGCTGACACAGACCCAGATGAGCTGCCCTTGCTTAGGTATTTAGTTCATATATGTTTAAAAAATCTGCCAAACTGTCAGTGAAGGTTTCTGTTCAGGCTTTGTGATAATGCAGTGACACCTTCTTAGTTTAAATCTAAGCAGAAATCTAAACCAACCCCTCCTAGTCACACAGACTCCCTGTCTTGTATATGAAAGTTAATTAAGTGATATGAGAAATTTTAAGTATCTTTTAAACACATCCATTCGATCCTCTAACTTGGACGTATTACAGGTGAAATAAAATCTCCAGTATATGCTCTGGCACTCCAGGAATATGATTTGGTTTGTTTTCTGGTGTGACTTGATCTTATCAAGACTTCCTTCTGTATATAGCACTGACATTCGAATAGGTTTTTTCTGGCTTGATTTCGTTCCATGCCATCTCTATTGTTATACAAAGGTATCATTAATTAAAACAATTGTCCTACAGATGCTTTCATTTGGGAACTGCTCCTGGTAAGGTCTCAATTTTCATGAGTGTGACGTACGTAAAAGGTTAGTCTTGAATACAAACTTGCAATCTATGGAATTCAATGACTTGATGAAAACACACTCCGAGAAAACTCTGCAATCAGTGATGACAGTGAGCACAATCTGAATTTCACCTGCAGTAGCTTTGGTCTTGAAAACAATAGCAGAGAACTTTCTGTCCTTGCAGGCATCCATTGTTGGACAAAGGATTAGGACAGTAAATTATTGCCTCATATAATCTCCTTGGATATGCTACAGGAATGAGTGACTGCAGAATACGGTAATCTTTGCTACAGCAGCACAAAAAGCAGACCCAGAACCACGTAAAGCAGTAATGAAAACTATTGGGCTTGCACATCTTAGGCAGAGCAGTAAATTTGCTTTGTCTGATGCATAGTTTAGGTAATTAGCAATCAGCAGTGAACTATGACAAGAGCTGAAAATCAGTACTCCGTGGGGGAACTGTTGGACGTACTTTGACCCATGTCACAGACCTGGAATGTTTGGGATAGCACTTGTTCAATTTTACCTGCTGGGCACAGCTACTTACCTTGAGCTAGTGGTTTTGTTGGGGTAGTTTGCAATCCATTTCTGTTTGGGAAGCAGAGCCTTGATTACTATTGATAGTCTGGGCCTTGCTAAGTAAACAAGACCTTTTATTATGTTTGACAGCTGAGATATTTTTATTGCTGGTTTCTGAATTCTGTCAGTGTGGAAGATCAAAGGAGAATAAAAACTATCTCTTGATTTTCCTTCTCTTACTGGTTTTAAGAATTTGAATATGCTGCTCTTAGTGTTACCTGTGATCCTACCTGTGTCCTGAATAGAAATAGATGTTTGAGGTGGTTATTGTATTTTGTGATTCTTATTATGCTTTTGTAGCAGACTAACTCACTTGGGTTGAGATATTTCTGATTTACAGGCTGAGAGTTAGGGTTGGTCAGCCTGGAGAAGAGCTGGGGAGACCTTAGAGCAGCTTCCAGTGCCTGAAGGGGCTCCAAGAGAGCTGGAGGGGGACTTTGGGCGAGGGCCCAAAGTGACAAGACAAGGAGGAATAGTTTTAAACTGAAAGTAAATAGATTTACGTCAGGTATTAGGAAAAAATTCTCCTCTGTGAGGGTGGTAATGCCCTGGCACAGGTTGCCCAGAGAAGCTGTGGCTGCCCTGCCCTGTCCCTGGAAGTGTCCAAGGCCAGGTTGGACAGGGCTTGGAGCAACCTGCCATAGTGGAAGATGACCCTGGCCATGGCAGGGAGGTTGGGACTAAGTGATCTTTAAGGTCCCTTCCAACCCAAACCATTCTATGATCATGAAAAAAGGGGAGATTGAAAGAGTCTAAGCCAGATGTGATGTTTTAATAATGGTACCTGTATCAGACGGTAGTGGTCCACAAAGGTACAAGATATTAAATCAGAGGAACCAATATCACCTTTTTACCTCTTTTGAACTTTGAAGTTTTCTTTTATCACTGTTATTAAGAAGAAATACTGTAAGTTCATGGGAGGAAACAGAATTGTTTGTATATCATGAACACAAATGTGGTTTGAGATTTATATTTTTCCCTCAAAATGGCAGCGAGAGGCCTTATAGATGCATCTTTAAAAGCTCAGAAGTCGAGTTACGTGCACCCTAAATAGCAGAAAATTGCAGAAACAATGTGTATTATGATTTTGTGGCTTTTCCTGAATCAGCTCCAAGCTGACACTGCAGATGCCAGAAGAGACTGATTAATATGAATATCAACACTGTAGCTGAGATACTCAAAATAAGGAACCGAGGAATTGTCAAAGATAGGGCTGGACAAAATAATGGTGAGATTAAAGCAATCATTAATAATGAAATGCTCAAGTGGGATAAAAGGGGCCATGAGCATTAGGGTGCATGCAGCTTCCCATGAAGCCTTAATACCCTTTTGTAATTAAGAAGCCATTAGCAAGCTAAATGCTGGGCAATGTTATTGTCACTCCCACATCATGTCAGTTAAAACACCATTAACATGTTTGATGCACTATGAGGTAAATCAGAGATAAACTGCTCAGGTCTAAGAACATAAATTTATCATTTATCCTTTTACAGAATTCTTGTGCGTGTGTGTGTGTGTGTGTGTGTGTGTGTGTGTGTGTGTTTATTTTCAGTTCCAGTGCTCCATGGGAACATCATGTTCTTCCCTGAATTTCCAGTTCACAGAGGTTTGGACTGAAACTGGGAGGAAAAGGTTCAGTTCTGGGTTCTGCTATAAACTTACTGTGTGATCCCGTCAGTCATGTTCTTCCTTCAATAAGTCTGTGGTTTTTACGTGTGGAAAAGAAAAAAAAAGTGATTACTATATAAAGAAATTGGAGTATTAGAGGTTAAAAATGTTGTTATTAAGTTATATCTAGATATTTATACACGCATATGCATATGTTATCACCCAAACCACTGAGCTTCACACTTTGACAAAGTGTCCATCTGTTTCCTACTGCTTTCAACAAGATACTCTCATTTATTAACATAAGTGGAAATGGAAGCAATTGCACTGCTAGTTTTAGTTTAAAATGTTAATCTGATTCCAAGTTTTCCATAAAACGTTATCGGTCAAAATATTGAGGGAGTTTAAAACATGTATATACCCACTGGATATCACAGAAGAGTTGGAGCATTAACAGAAATTAAACACAGATCTAAAGATCTGTGAGTCCCAAAAGTACAGATCAATAATAAATTTAAAAAATAGTTCAAAAGCATGCACAGGAATAGTTCTTACATTGATCTTAAAAAGCAAATCAAGGGTTTCAGGTAGAAACCAAGAGGAAAAGGGGGCTCAGACCTGGACAGCTGTATTTTGTACTGTACTACATATATTTTAATACAACAAATCTAATGGTCGTTCAGCATGATAGAATAGGGATTAAATGGTACATGTTTCACTCGTGTAAAAGGCTTTCAAAATGCAGCAGTATTTCTTAAGTGTAAGCCTTTCTGGTGGCTTTGGATGGGAAAGGATGACAACAGTTCAGTAGTCTTGAGCTTGAGATTTATTTCTCCATTTAACTTCTTTGTTAATTAGTTCATTTCACTAACTAGCCATTTATGTGATAGATGATTCCATAAACAAATGCGACAACAGGCACACAAGCTTGGAAATAGTTTTTAAGAAGATCTGCCAATATTGCAGTTAGAGGTTTCAGGGATTAGTGATTAGCTGATTAATGTGTACATTTATGTTCAAAATGATAACAGCCGGTGATATTGAGATGTCTGGAGTTTACTGTTAGCACTTGGTTTTTCAAGCTGGAGAATTGCCTAAAAGGTACCTAAGTTAGTGTGTTGTCAATAAATAGGTATAAGGCTTTACACATAACTTGAAATAATACATCAATCACATAATAGTCAATAGTCAAGGGAAGTAGAGGAGACTGTAATTGATTCTTAGAAAATATATATAGAACACTGCCCAGAATTACTGTAAAAAAAAGTCAAATAAGTTATTTTCACTTTTCTCTGTATGCCAAAAAGTGTTTTAAAACCACTGTGGCTTTAGGGAGTGAAAACCTGAACCCACTGAAGTCAATGGGAGTATTGCTATTAAATTCAGTACAACCAGGATCTCACCTCAGGTTCAGGCTCTGGGAATTCAGCAGGCAGCAAAAATGAAGGCATTTAGCTCTTGATTTATGAAACACATCTTGCCATGTCAGATTACTGGATTATTGCTGGTTTATGTTAACAAAGATGGGGTCAGATCTTTCTGCTGAAAGCCCCCTGATTGCTGTCATTTGAGCCAAACCAAATCTGTTCCTTACTAGGAACGTGGGATTTACAGAACGGATCCGAGCAGTTGTGATTCCCTGTGAAGTGCATCGGTACGAAAACAGATATTACATGGCAGCACTGATAAAGTACTATTCTGTAACTGCTGATAGCCAGAAAAACGGTGAGTGCATTAGGGAAGAAAGGAGTTCCTTTCTCTCGTACTCTTTTCTTCAGCCTTCCATGATGGAGATGTGGGAAGTAGTTTAGGCAAATGTGTTTGGACACTGGGTGGCACTTCTTGTCATTATAAGTTTTTGAGAACAATATTCTCCCTTCCTTCCCTTTTTATTGAAAGTATGAACCAAAAGAGCAAATGTATAAGTCCTGAGTAAGGGAGATAGACAGCCTTGTTCTCAACACACCAGATTTGGGGATGCTGTGGAAGTTTCCATGCAGGCAAGATATCAGTATGGCTGAGATATTCCAGCAAGACAAGCTGCAGAAAATAATGGTGGTTGATCTCTTGTTTCTAACAGTCTTGAGTTTCTAAAATACAGCCCTGTGTCAGCCAGGTGAGGGTCAGGGCTCTTGTAGCACTTGTGTCTACATCCGCCTGTCAGACATGCAATTTGAGTCACATCCTGTACCCGCAATCCCTAGCATCTGTCTTACTTAAACCATTCTCTTCCCAAACCAGTGTCCCTGCTTTTCTGACCCATTGCTTGAAACCTGCAGTTCCTCTCCAAATTAGGTGGCAAGAGCAGCTAAATGTGAGGCTTGCTCTGTACTCTTCCTGCCCAAGGTTGCAGTTGCAGGGCTCTGTTATAGAATCATGGAGTGGTTTGGGCTGGAAGGGATTTTAAAGCTCATTCCGTTCCAACCCCCTGCCACAGACACCTCTCACTAGACCAGGTTGCTCAAAGCTCCAGTCAACCTTTTTGTAGCTTTTTGATATCAGCATGGGCTGCTTCTCTGGTATTTCCCAACACTGCCTTATCCTTAACTTCAGGACCGCTTACCTACTCTAGCTGTAAGATGAATTGGAGAGACGGAAGGAAGAAGGGAAGGGCTGTGTCCTCAGCACTGGTGAGCACCTTGTTGATGAAAGAAGTCTGCACGTCTTCTTGGTCCACTGCCTTTCTGGTGAGCGTTAGCTGCTGTTACCCAAAGTGGTGGTTCCTGGTTGTCTGGGAACATCTTTGATTTGATTTCATATAAGTCATGAAATACACAAATAATAAAGCTGTACGAACTCTATGAATACAATTTAGCGCTTTGAGTGAAATGTCCCACAAAAAACAATCAGAGAATTGATAGTGTCCTGCTTCAGTTATGGAACGAGAGATTTATTATTAAGTAATGGAAAATAACGATGCAAATTGTCTCTGCTGTGATTAGAGTGAGCATGAAACCTGAGTGAATTTGGTGCTTGGAAAGGTAGTGGAGGTATGCAGACTAGTGAGTTCAGTCTCTGCTTTGCCGTGTGCCCTGAGGGTACCCTCCCTGCTTTCAAAGGTGGTGGGGGGGAAAAAAGGAACCCAGAAGGACTATCTGTGTTTGTAACAGGAAAACCAGAATTTCGGATAATGCAGTTTGTTAGTTTGCAACTCTGCCTTGCACCATAAACCCTAGAGTTAGCATTTCTGCTATTTAAGCTAAATTATGGTAGAAGAAATACCTTGTTTTCCTCAACCTTTCTAGAATAATTGAGATGATTTCCTTTTAAGAACGTACATAAAAAAAGAAAGGCTATAAATATGGAAATATTCTTATGAACTAAACATATGTTTTTGTATCTAAAATAAATTAAAAATTCTTTGAGCTCCTTAGTGCTTCTGTTGAAAATATCAGATTATTTTGGTCCAGACAAAAATTGAACTTAAGGAATTAAATTAAATTAAATTAGCATCTCTAAAGTGCCAGATGTCCTATTCATGTATTTTCTTTAAGATATGCATCAAAATTGCAAGTGGATCAGAAGACAGTTGTTATACTAAATTCTAACTCAAGAAAAAGATGCCGAAAGGTTTAAAAAATGGTGGGTTTTTTTCCCCTTTGTGGAGGAAAATTGAAATGATGAAAATGCGAAGTAGTCCCAGACATTTTTACGTGCTCCTGCAGTTGCAGTATTTCTGATTTTTTCAAAATAATAAGTGCCAATGAAGATCTTTTCCTATAGCAAAGAAAATTTATGAATTGCAGAGAATACTAGAAAGAACTTTTAATGCAAATACTGCAATACTAGCATGCCGTTTATGGCCATCTATATATCTCTTTATACATTCTTACGAGATTTACTATTCTGCATTTTTTTATCAAGCCTTTTTGTTTGCTTGTGGAAAAATGAATGCAGATTCTTCAAGTTCAAAAGTTTTTTTTTTTTCTTCTTTTTACAAATGGCCTTATTGCTATCTATTGTTAGAAATACTTTCTAGAAGAAGAGTCTTGTGTTATTGTACTATAGAGATAGAACATGGGATAGGAAACAAAGAAGATATGGAACAAAAATTTTAAAGCCAATTTGTAAAATAAGCCTCAAGAGATTTGTAAACCCTTTTACACATTATTTGCTCAGAAGTATCTGTTCTGGATTGTTTCATCATTTTACAGTCGTATCAGTGAAAGCTTGGTCCTCATGTAACTTTTTGGAACACTTACACTGTCATCCTTCTGTAAGATTACGGGACATTTCACCCCCAGTGCCAGTCTCAGCATGATGGACAGCATTTGGCACCATCATGGTTTTCTGGATGTAAAAAAGGGCTGAGTGATTTATATGATAAAACCACTTTGTTTGTTATATGAGTTAATAACTGTTCAAAAGCTGAGTCTGAAGCTGATAGATTGAGAAATTAACAGATATACAATCTATAATTGCAATGCATTTGTACTTACTAAAGGCCTATATGTTGTAGATGATGCATTTGTCCCTAGAAATCGGACACCCCAGAGTTTTTGGAATAGATTCTGAAACTACCTGAGAGGAAAGCTGTCCTCCCAATTGCAAAGTCACTCCAGCCTCATGGCAATATGGATTAGGAAAAATAAATCACGAAATAAAGTACTGATTGAAAACCAACAGAAAGCACACAAGGAATCACACAAACAAACTTTGCAAACATGCAGATTCCTTGATCTCTAGTTATTAATAAGGAGCTGTGGAGGTTAATTTACTTTCTGGGTGGTAGTTTTATGTGTTTTCCTACACACACAAAATCTTTCCTCTTTCCTCTCATTTTGATGGTCTGAACAACAGTGACAAATCCTTTTTATTCAAGAGTTAAAAGAGAAATACTGTTACATTCCATGAAACTCGCTTCAGAACCTTTCCTTGGAATAAGTTCCAAGAAAGACTTTTGTCCTTTTAGAAACCTGAAAACAGGAACCACCTTACTTAGTTAATTGGGAAAACCCCCCAACAAGCCAACATTACATGGCCTGTTTTGAGAAATGGTTCCTGAGTTTTGTTTTGTTGTGGTGCATTAAACGTTCACTGTCAAAATGATTGGCAGAAACTAATAATAAAAAAAAAATCAGTGTTTTTTTCCACTGGAGCAAAATCCCATGAAGAGGAGTCTTGATCTACCTCACCTCAAGTACCTCAGATTGTAGTAGATACATAAACTCATGATGTCTGATCTAAATGTGGAAAGGAATTAAATATCTGTAACAACACAGATGACGAGTTCTAGCTGTGTGAGAGGAATTTCAAAGTAGGTTCTCTTTGATCACTTACTTTTACAAGACTTGAAGTAATACTGCCCCACAAGATTAAAATACGATGGGGTGGGTGTGATGGTGGTGGCAGGGAACCAAACCAAACCCCAAAACGCACATAATTTAAAAACTCCGGCCAATAAATGACTGGATAATTTAAACAAAATGGCAACTGCTAAGAGAAGCTAATTAAATGCAGTGGGTGTAAAGACTGTTAGTTTTAAAAAATTGTGGCGGTATAGGTAAAATTGTTGTCTTTCATTTTTACCTCTGAGCTTCCAAAAAAAGATGTCTTGCTGTGGCACACATTAGACGTAGATTTTGCTGTGTCAACCATGACCCAACATCATAAACATCGAAACTATCCCATGTAAAATCAGAACAATTGCTCTTTTGGCAATTTCAGACCTGAGACAACATGTGGTTTACTCTAATAAAAGGATATGTGGGTGTTCCTTTTTAAGGCAAAGTTAGTTCACATTTAGCTGTTTTACACAGATAACTGGAATAGAGGCACTGAAAAGCACCATGTTTACTGTTGAAGGGAACTTTTCTGCTCATCTTGTGCTGCATAAATGTGAGAAGAAAAGAATACCACCCATGTGTAGCCTCAGTTTTGTGATGTTTACAGTCTATAGAACCTCATGCACTGTCAGATGGCATCATTGTGCTCTATCTTTCCATACTCAGTTGCCACATGCTTGGAGAGAGTAGAAGGAGAATTTTCACATTACTCTCTCTAGACAGATTTTATCCCTACCATTGGTGGAATGAAAATTCAAGACCTTTCCAAAAGTACTAAAGAGGGTGGGACACTAAGAGCAAAGTCTTTTTTTCTCTGTCTTGGAAAGAAAAAATTAAGATAAACAGAAAGTGTTTACACACTCTGTTTGCATTTTCCCTCATTCTTAGTAAAGGTAATAAAATCATAAAAGCTTAAAAATAGAGGCCAGCTCTTTAAATTTATCCTTCTCTAGTGGCTCCTTACTTCTAATTTCCATGTTTTGAACTTGCTTAATTAAATCCTGGGCAGGTTATGTTATTACACGCAGCCATCATAGATTGTTAGCTAAATGATACTGGAATTTATATATCCTGGGCTGTTTAGGGACGTGTATGGGAAATTAGAACAAAATATGACTACACAGCTTTTATTTGTATGCAAATTTCTGCTATTCTGCATGCAAACACTAGAATATCTAACCAGATCAATAATAAAATATAATTAATGTCAAAGTTATAGCAAGGAACGAAGAATGATCTTGCCTTTATAGAGTTTTGTGTACAAGTTGATAGAATGTGGGTCTTCATAAATCACTACTTTTGCAAGTTTGCCATGCTTATACATACACATCTATATCTATCTGGTTTTTAATTGGGTGCTCTTATTCCCCCAATAAACATAAAAATCAAAGACTTTTTTGCCATTCTGTCAACATTTGTTTTTTACATGTAATCTTTCCTCGCCCAAACCAGTGAAAATGCAGATTGAATTGTGAATTTACTACAAATTATGAATTTCGTACATAATTTTTCCATTCTAATTCTGCCCCAGAACACACATTGTCGTACTTGTTAAAGAAGAGCTATGGTTTGAGCCCTAAATAGCCTCAAAAAAGTCCAAAGAGTTTTAAAGAACATGTTCTTTAGAATTCCAAATTAAAACCTGTACTTCTGTGCACTACCCTGTGAAACATTCCTCACAGTTCTCTACAGAAATATCTAAAATGAAGCTACTGATCACACAACAATCCCGAAAAAGCTGTTGCAGCCAAGTAGAAGCACGAAGAATTAGGTTAATATGGACAGCGACATTAGAAAAGCCATGAGTTAATGTATATTTCTGAGTATTAAAAACTTGGCTAACTTAGCATAAAAAAGATGCATTAGATGAAAAATGTGTTTTAAAATGGCTGTTTTAACATGGGGTTTTAAATTGCTATATCTCTAACAAACTTTTTTTTCTTTATTGAGATGGCTTCAAAATAACAGCAGAGTGGTTTGTTTTGACATCCTGAAGTCAGACAAGTTAAAAATGCTGCAGCTTCCAAAATCTTTGTTACTCAAATGCAACCAAGAGCACTTAGGGAAAGTCATGCCTTTAAATGCCAGGGAATCTGTAATGGGTGGTTAGCATTAGCCAGACTGTTGTGATGTAAAAAGATTCCTGTAAAACAATTTGTAATCCCACTTGGAAATATAGTTTAGGGGCAAAAAGAAGAGTTTCATTTGTGTTTGGATTGTAGCCACAGGAACTTTATATATTCTCTTTAGAAAGACCAGGAAAGCCTTGTGTCATGTGGGCTTAGGGCTTAGTTCCACTGAACTAATAGGATGGGAATTTTTTCAAGCAGTAAGGTGGTTGTGGTCCTGGAAATACCAATACAAGAAGACAAAACCAATTAGATGTAATTACTCTCCTTAAAGAATTATGTATGTAGCTCATGTTTGAGTGCTCCTGAGAAGTGGATATTTGAAATGGCATGGATGATGTTTATAGAACTGCCTAATAAAAATTTTAAATTTCCTAGGCAGAAGATACAGCTTTGGTAAATATATGTCTCTGGATCTTGCCAAGCAGTTTAAAATGGGCTATAGGTTCTTAAACACACACACATTATATATACAAACATATATATGTGTATCTATGGAATATGCTACTGGAAGTGTTTAGCTTCTGGGTTTGGAGAGATTTGCTGCTAGTGACAGAAACTATCCTCTTCCCCTTGTTTCTCATCAAGTCAAGGAACACTCTTAAGCTGTAGTTTTAACTTCCAGATCTGTCTTAATATTCAATCTAAACTGGGGCAAAACTGGGTCATTTTTATGCCATTGGGTTAATAACATGTCAAGTAAAGTGCTGTGTAAGTAGAAAGAGTATATGAAAATGTGGTCTGAAGTAAAATGCTTGCAGAAACACTGCTTGATAATCTCGGAGGTCTTTTCCACCCTTACGTTTCCATGATAATCGTACAGGGCTTTACTCACTCCTTCCAGGTACACTATTCTATCTGTGCATGTAAAACATTTCTTCAGTAAATCTACATGACACATACATTGTATGAAGGTCCTGACATACAGCAGGTAAGTATGAAAACCTTCATGGGCATAATACATATGGATATTTTATTGGTCTATGAATGTCTAAAAATCTTATTTTAAGCCTTCATCTACTTTTTTTTAAATGTCAAAATTAAGTGCTGATTAAATTGCAGTATCTAATGACTGCCTTGGTTATTTGCAAAATTCTTTTCAAATAGATTATTTAAAATAATAAAACTTAAAATATGATCTAGAAGTTGATTTAATTATAAGATTTCATGTCCCTTTTAAAAACAAGTAGTATATGATTTAATGCAATTATCATATCTATTTGCCTGCAAGCATTTCATTTCAAATTAATCTTTAGATCTGATGGCTATTATTTTCCCTGTTGTTTTGGAAAACCAGAAAGATAGGAACTAGTGTATTTTATTGAATTTTTTGTTATTCCATCTGGCTTTCAAGCTCCCTGAAGCACTAATGAAGGTCAAGGAGTTTTAGAGTGAAATGCAATCCCTTCACCTGGAGTACAGAACCTGCTAGCTAGTACAATAATAACAGAAAATATCACTTTCTTTCTAGAGAATATTAGATTGCTTCATAGCTCAAGATCAGAACAAGGATGCTGAAAAATAGAAATGCCTCTGGAGTGGGTTCTGGTACTTGAGATTCTAGTGGCTGGTACCTGATGGCTGAAGTTTATTGTTATTTTACTCAGGAGGAACAAAATGATCATAGCAATAGTTAAATGCTGACAGTAAAAATAAAAATAGTTAAATGTCTTTCTGTTGTGGTCCAATTCTAGCACAGGGAGCTTAAAAGTACCTCTGGTACAATAAAAACCAGATGTAGCATGAATTCAAGATGAGTAGTTATGCATGTGCTGACATTAGGCTTGCATAAGCATTCAGTGGGATTGCTCAGGTGCCTGAAGAACAGGAATATGTTTGCTTTAATGACCTGCTGGAGCAAAGCAGCATTACCATCTCTTTTATCGGATTCATTCTCATGGTTCTGCCCAGCAGGTCAGTTGTTGCAATTGTGCAGTGCAGATTGTGGTTAGTTCTTCAGTTTCCTGCATCTAGGAAAAAAAAAATTCTGTGGAATACTCATGCCTACACAATTGTCCCTCAGATTTACAGTAATGAATATTAGTTCAATTTCTTTGCAAGAAAACTTATAGTCATGGACGAGTTAAAGTTCTTTAAAGCAGAAGTTTTAAACTTATTTCTTATTTTCATTGGACAGTGTCATGAAGACATCCTCAAATTTAGAATGTTTCTCCATCAGGGTTCATATTTTTCCTGTTTATTTAGTTTACTACTTTCACTGGCTGCAGTTGATTCACAGCTCAATAACACTTCCCTATCAGGGGAGCATATATGTATAAGTATAGGGGGAATAAAGAAAAATACATTGAAGTCAAAAGATAATTATTTAGGGAAAAGAAAGAATGTAATCACAAGAAGTCTTGGAGGTCTGCCTCATGTTAGGACTCAAATTCTGTAATGGCTAGAGAATAAAATACCTTATTTTGGTGCTCATCTACTCTGTGTTGTGCTTCCCTGCACAGTGCTCATCACTATTGACCTTGCATATGTTTTATAATTGTGATGTTCCTTTTAGGTGTGAAATGAAATCTCCATCAGGGAGATGGAATGCTTTGCCCGTGCTCTGAAATCCACATTTCTCACAGTAAAGAGAAAAGACTGAGAAACTTTAGAGTGAAGTGTCTGAGTCCTCCTTTCTCCAATACAGTACAGGGGCTGGGCATACTTGTGCTTGCTGGCTCTGAGCTCATTTCTCTGTGCCTAGCAAAACCATAGCCAAATCTTCAAATTTTGAAGCTATACAACAGGCAGATGCTGTTATACTAATTGAGGAGGAAATTTTCAGTCTTTATTCTAAAGGCTGCTCCTGTAGTCCCCTTAAATTACATAGAACTACAAAAGAATTAAGTGTATTTATATCACACTGAGCTACTATTCTGTCTTGCTCACTTATAAGAAAATATCTAAAAACAGGAAATAAGGGCTTTGAACAGCATCATTATAAGAAATGCTGTTCTGTTCTCCTGACTTTCTCTTGTTCTCTTTCCCTGTGTGCCATTTGCTCTGTACATCCTGGGAACATGATTGTACGATGTCAGAGCATGGATCCATTGCGCTCAGTAATACCCTGTTTCTTGCGCTCTCCAGTAATGGATGCCAGGGAAAGATGGAAGCTGGAGATAAGTGGTGCTGTTCTGTCGGAGGAATCTGGACTGCAGCACACCCTGGCTCAGAGCTTTCCTGCACTAATGGTGGCTCTTTAAAATTTAATAGTGTTTAATGGCAGGTATATCCCTGACTCTGGTGGACCCTGGTGCTCATAGTTGTAATGATAAGCACCTTCCCAAAAATACAAGCTCCTCCTCCATGTCCTTCCTTCCTTACCTCTGCTTTTCTATACTTCTGCTTTTTAGAAAGCATTACAGTATTTTAGGAAGTTTCCACATCTTTGGATGTTTATCTTTGGCTGTTCTTACTTTAAGTCACAAAATTATTCCCTGTCACCTCATGTTGATGAAATCTGTTGTCCCAGGGAAAAGGGCTCGGGGGAAGGCTGTGAAAAATGAAGCCTTTATACCTCCACTGAATGCTTATAAAAGTGAGTGGATAGGATCTTAATAGCTTTTTAAATACTGACCATCTTGTATGCAGCCTTTGATTTTACCTTCTGAGCTGGAGAGCTGATGGCAAGAAATACAGTTCTGATTTACTATATTTAATACAGAAAAAGTTATGAAGAAGTTTTCAGAGGGTAAAGCAGTTGCAGAAAAGCTACTGCTTTGTAAGTGCGGGTGCTTGTCTATACTAATTAGATACAGAAATGGAGGTGTAAATCTGAAGGGATCAGGATTTATTCCAGTGCCGTACTGCCCATTTCCATACAACCCTGAAACTGCATTTACACATTTCCTTCAGGCAAATTTTCTATCCTAAGCACACTCACATAATGTAATAAACTGTAGATAAACTTCTGTGATACTGAGTTCAAAATGAGAAATTAGGTCAGATATTGGGAAGAAATTCTTGACTGTGAGGGTGGTGAGGCCCTGGCACAGGTTGCCCGGAGAACCTGTGGCTGCCCCATCCCTGGAAGTGTTTAAGGCCAGGTTGGACGGGGCTTGGAGCAACCTGATCAAGTGGAAAGTGTCCCTGCACATGGCAGGGGATGGAATGGGATAAGCTTTAACGTCTCTTCCAACCCAAACAATTCTATGACTCTAATGAGATGTAATTTTAATGTCTTGTGTAAAATTAAATATCGCCTTTGTTTTAGAAATGTTTACATTTGTATGTTGGCACGTGTATCCTCAAAACTGAGAACACAGAAAAACATTTTTAAAAATATCTTTTTCACACACTAGTGAAAAACCTAAAACTCCCATCCAACTTACTTATCTGAACATAAACTTGCAGGTTTTAATCAGATCAAATATATATTTTTACCTGCTGAAGAATTTTGAATTCAGATTACTATGACTATTTTTGCAGAAACATAATATTGATTTCCCATTCCTTTATTCCCTGTGTTTTTATCAACACAACCACTACAGCTCTTAATGTTTTCGTGGAATTCGATGAAATGTGCAAGTCTTCTATATACTGGAGTAAAAGACAATGCAGGGTTCATCACTGAGCTTAGGGAAAGAAAAATTTCGCTCTGTGCATACACTTCAATCCTGGTCTTGACAATTTTCAGAAGAGTCTAGTTCATTTTGTTACTGTTCTTAGTGGTGCTTTAGTAGTCATGGTCTAATTTCAGTATTGTGAAATTTTAGGATTTGTTTTTCAAGCAAGCTGGAACTTGCAGCTCCCATTAGACATATGATAATATTCCCATACTGAAATGCTTCTGTTTCGGGCTAGGGGGAGAAGGGGAAGAGGAGGAAGCTGCTCAAAAGGTTTGCTCAAGAATGCAAAGTAACTAGTTAGATGTATTTATATTGATGTGTTTTGGGACTTAATAAATAAATTTAATCCACTCTGTTTCAGATGACTGGATGAATATCCTGCTGTCCTCACCCAGCACACTCCAGTAGGGTTGAGTGTCCAATTTACCTGGCTGAGATGATGAGCAGAATCTGAAGGAACTGACATTGTAAATCTTGAGGATCTATAATTGCTAATAAAAAGGTAAACCACAGTTTCGCCGTAGATAAGCTTTATATACTTTGTCTCAAAATGTGAGGATTTTCTGGGTGTTGTTTGTTTGTGGTTGTTGTTGTCTGTTTTTTAAGGAAAAGGTTTATGGTTAAGTAGAACTAAAAGACCAGCAAGTTGTGATTTTAATTTTTTTTCTATATATACTTTCCCCAAATCAGTATTTAAAGGGCAGATACTACACGCTCCTTAAGTAGATCTTCTAGAATAGAAATTGTATGCTATGAAGGAATTTTAACTTTCCAGAAGTTTTTGGAATGGTCCCCATAGTTGCCCCAAAAAATCCAGCCGCCTTCCTTCTCCCCAGAAGAAGACAACTGTATTTCACTGTTTGGATTATTGAGTAACAACACAGGAAAGCTGTACACATTATAAAGAGACAGAAAAGCTGTGCATTTAAAAAATCACTTCTCTGAATTTTACAATAGTTCTCAAATAACTTCTCACAAGCTGATCTGTAAAATAAAGAAAGAGGAAGAATTGGGTAATGTGTCCAGAGAACAGCTTGGTAATGCTGCTGTTACTGTGCCTTTGGCTGGAGTTTCACTGAAAATGGTCATTCAGTCTGTCCTTGTCCCTAAAGGAAATGGCAGAACTAAAATAGGTGGGAGGAGAGTCACAGCAGTGTGAAACTGGCAATGGAATCAGCTGCCTCTGCTAAAACACAGGACATTTCTGTATTGCTCACCAGGATTAAAGTAACATTTTTTATGTGTTAAAATTCATATCTAAATTTATGCAGGAGACTAAAAATAAATAATAATTAAATAATATCCTAAGCAACACACAGCATTGTGCAAAACATCTCAATCCTAATAACAGCTTTAAAATGCCCCTATTAATCCCGTAATTGCAAATGGCTTTTATTTGAAATTATTATAAAAACTATCAAAAACCTAGTGAGGCAAACAAGCAGTCGTGCTTTAAAGTCTCAAAATCTTACTGTGATGAGAAGCTTCCCGGAGAAGCCTCATGTGACTGCCCACACTCCCTGACCCTCCTGTTGTCACTGACTGCACCAGGCCCCGAGGTCACTGGGTCTGATATAGGTTGGAGCCACCTTGCAGCACTTCCCATCTGCCCTGCCAGCAGCAACAGGCTGCTCCAGGATTGAGGGAGCACAAAAGAAGTATTTTGGTGCTGCTTGGGAATAAACAGTTCTTTTGCTGCTACTTTGGATTTTAGACATCAACTTGTATTTATGCTGTGGCTACACTGCTGTGCTGTTGGTGTGATTTGCTGCTTGAAGTATGCATGGACCTGGTTTATTAACTGCAAGCAAATTGCTGAATTGGGCTTTTTTTAGCTAGTTAAAGGTCAGAAAAACAAACCAAAAATCTCCTTTTTGCAGGGAAAGGATTGTTTAGCTCCATGGCTGTGGACTTTTTGTGTGATCTTTCACCTATGACATGAGGAACTGTAGCAGTTACTGGGTGCCAGCACCTCTCTTACCTGCTCCTGGAGCTACCTGGAAGGCACAAGGCTCACTTGAATGATTCTGAGCAGGTCAGTCATGTCTGTACTCATAAAATCTCTTGCAAAGCCCAGGATCCCTGGTTTATGTGTTGACTGAGACTCTCACCGTGGATGAGGTAGTTGGTTCATGAAGAAGGTGCAAGGTAAGGATGGATTCTCTCCAAACTCTTCTCCCCAGAGAATCTCTCTGCCCAGTAAAGAGCTTAACAGCTCCCTGTCGTACCTTGGCCTGATGGCAGAGTTCTTGTGCAAAACACGGTGTGGGGGATGTTGTTTTTTGATAGTCTGAGTGGGTCTGACTCTACAGCTGTGCCTGGTGGTGATGTTTCTTTGGTCTGCAGACTGTAGAGACACGCCCAAGGGAAATTCCCTCCAACCTTCTTGCTGAATATATGTATTTGCAGGAATGCCAGACCTGTGAGACTAAAAGAAAAAAAAAAAAAGCAAACAAGAAGGTATCTATTTTGTGGCTTAACTGGTAGAAAATACTCCTCAAAGAAAGGTGGAAGTTTTGAGAAATTTCTTTCATTAATATGGTTTTATTCCACAGGTGTAATGGTTTTGAAGACATCAGGTTGCTCATCTTTCAGTCTTATTGGGCTTTTTTTCCCTCTAATAAAATGAAAATAACTGATCTTGTGTATCACTGTAATCTTCAGCCTTGTCTCACAAATCATTGTTCAGGGTGTGAATTCCAATGGTGAATTCCTGGATTTATTTGGGCAAATGCCATGCTTGGCACTGTAGTCACTACTAGAGCGGCGGTTTAAGCACTGGGTGCTTCTGGGGTGAGATACCTGTTGTAAAGTGACTATCTCTGTAAAGGTTTCCTCATTAAATGGATCTCTGGCAATGTGGTGTAAACTTTAATCTCTTTGGTGTACAAACAGCAAATAGTAACAGCAGCTCTTAATACCTTTTAGTAGTTTCCCATGGAATAAATGAAATGCTTCATTTCTGTGGGAAAATTAAGACTGATGGAAAGAGACAGATTTTCTTGATTCCTTCATTATCTTGGTATGTTTGATAATAAAGCATTTTTGTTTGAAAAATCTATTTTTATTCATACATAGATTCCAAAAACTTAGAAACTGAAACATTACTCTCCCTCTGAGAAAATTATTCTTATTGTCATGAGTCTCTTGTTGTAAGAATAATGGGGAATATTTTTAGAAAATAAGAGCAGAGAAAAGATACATTCCAGAAGGCACTTGAAAAAGACCATTGTCTTTTCAGATCTGAGTACTTAATATTATTGTTGTGTTTTCAACTCTGGACCCTGAATTTATCACTTTCTGACTCATCCCAGAGGACATGGCTTCATTCAGTGAGCAGGACAGATGTTTCTGAGGCTGGCATATCTTTTATTTTTGAAAACTTCAGTTTGTGTATGTCTATTTTCTCTAATTATGGATGGAAAGTGAGGTTTAATATTTAAATATTTTAATATACAAATACCAACATCACTGCTTCAAAAAATATTAGGAAATAATGAATAAATTAATAGCTGTAGGAGGACCTCCAAAAAGGCTAGAGGTGCCAACATTATACTCTCAGAGTGTCTTGAATTCTTCTGTGCAGTTGTATGCAGGTATTTAAAGTGCAGAGGTATTTAAAGAAGTGACATCAAGTTCTCTGTTAAGGAATCAAGTAATGCAATTAACATTACCCACAGATTGCTCTTATATACAGGAAACCATCTGTAAGAGCATTTTCACGGCAGTGTATCATTTGGTGTTTAAAATGATCTGAAATATCAGTATGGGACTTGCAGATTATACCTATAAATGACATCTGCCAATGTCCTTCGTAAGCAGCTCTGTCTCAGTGCAGAAATATGAGTGCATTTAAAAGGAATCAGAAGCTCTGAATTTCCTTACCTTTTATTATTTTAAACTTAGAAAACTGTAATTGTGCTTGCAGTTCACACTTTTGCCTATCTTGATTCTTTGAGTGGCACTGAGAGCAAAGAGGGAATATAAGCATCCTACCTTTTCATAAACATGTCAAAGGAAAGAGTAACCTAAAATGGTGGTTTACAATTGTAAAAATCTGCAACAACTGCAACTAAAAATTGTATCTCTCACTGAAAATGTCAGAGAAAAATTACCCTAAAACAGCAACAGCTGATAGGTTGCCGTTGGGATTTGATAGCTTAATGAAAGAAAAGGAAACAGTGTCATCATGGGCATCCTCCATTGTATCTTTATTGCTGAACTTGAGGCAATGAGCAATTTCTAGATTGTCTATCTGACACCTTTTCATGCTGGGATGTGTTCTAGAAGAGACAGCCTCTGCTGGAGGCTGTGGTGGTAGGCTGGGCTTTCTTCCTCTCTTGGTAAAGCTCTGCTCTGCTAACCGAAAGGGATGCTGATAGTTGGGCATAACCCTGCCTTGTGCCTTGCAGGCCCACTATGGGAGCTCCTAAGACAATGCTTGGCACTGGAAATACTTTTCTGACTTGTCACAAGAGTCATGAAGAGGATAAAGTAGATTTGGGCTCCTTTTAAGCGTACTGGATCATTTCAGGTTCAATGGCTTTGGGAAATCATTCAGCTGAAGTATCTCTTAACCACATTTAGAACAAGATTCATGGATACTGCTGCAATGATAGTTTAGAAAGGCAGCTTCTTTTTTACCTGTTAGGAGTGAACCGGCCTGGTCCAGTCACTGCTTGCCCACTCTAACCCAAGAGCCACTCAAGTGCACTGTGGGACTGTTCTTCACTTCAGTGGTCATGTTCTGCTGAAATTTAGAAAAATGTTCAAGTGAAGTGTCTGCTTCCAAACACTCCCACTGCTGATTGCACCATTTGATGACACCATTACATTTGGAACCAGAGTTCCAAGCAGGGCCAAGATTTAACCTGAGATGTAAAATTGTGTCTAAGCCTGTAGTGCATCCGAATAAATTCCCATAAAGCATGGGAACTGGGAGCTAGGTGTGTTAGCATCACCAGTCTTCTCTTACCGAAGAGTCTTCCTTCTCTAAAAATTGCTTTAAAGTTTCGGGAATTGCTGCTGTTATATCTGAGAGGACAGGATGTTTCTTTCTTAAAAGACATTATTTTTCTAAAAACTTCTGTTTTGTTATAGATATTTTAATGATGAAGTATTTTTTAAGATAGAAGAAAGTCGAATATTTTCCCCATTTTAGTTGCTTGCTCCCCCACTCCCCTTGCTTTTCCTTGTAGTGAGGCTCATCAGCTTTCTGGCTGTATGGTAGCAGAATATAGATTTTGGGTTTATTCCATCTTTCTTCTTTTTTTTCCTTTTTCTCCAGAGACACTTGGAAAGTACCTGTTAATAGTGTTGGGCTGAACTTTGCTGTCATGGTATTTGCAGTCAGACCCCTGGGGCAAGTGAGTGGAGGGGAGTGAGCCACTGCCCAGGGCATGTTCTCTGCAGGCGAGTTTTACAGCTGGCTTAAGTCTTTTGGCAAGAGAGTAGAAAAGAATAAGTAAAGAACAACCAGCTATTGTGGCAGTAAATTTTTAGACAAGGTGGCTTAGCAGATCTGTCGTGAGTCAAGGCAGTGCAGCAGTGCTGTCAGCAGAGTGCCTGTTCTGCAGGACCTGCATGGTCTGAACAGAAATACAACTTGGAAGCCTGGATCTAACAAGGTCAGTGGAGCTGGGAAGCAGTGATTTAAGTAGGAGACACTCTTGTGCCTGAACACCAAAGAGAACAGCAAAGCCGAAGCTCCTGGGGACAATTGGGTGGAAAAAGCACATGAGGCAGGAAAGAACAGTGTCATCACACCAGGGATGGCTGACCTGTTTCAGGGTAAGCTGGAGTAATCTGGCATGAGACAGAGGAGATGCTGCGTGTGAGTGACATGCTGTTGGGAAAGCTGTGGAGGCAGCAGGGCCAGCCCAGGGCCAGTGCTGATGGAGGGGATGGGGAGTGGGTTCAGGAGCACAGCAGAGGATGAGAAGAGGTGGTGGGAGCACTTCTGTGCACTGAGGGCTGAATTCTGAGCTGTCAGAGCAGGCAGGTCACAGAAAACAGGGCAGGCTTTGCTGGGGTGGGAGGTTTATGTGTTTATCTCCTTGTAGTGAAATTAGGAACTGCTCTGAGGGATTTGATCCAGTGAGGCATTATCATGGTAGCAATGTTCATGCTGATAGATCAGGTATGGGTAAGATCCGGCGAATCCACTTGGATCCAGTGCAGCTTCTGCCCTTGAGCATCACCGAGAAACTCCTGACAAAGCACCAAAACAAGAAGCCAGGGGGTGTGGGAGACAAGAAATCCTGTTCACTCTAGCTCAACTGAAAGCACTCTGGGAAAGGTTCAGCTAACAGCCAGGTAAAAACCAGGTCCTGTAACCAGAGACTGGGCTGGATGGCTGGCGTGTGCTTGCCTCGTGCGTGAGGCAGTGCTTGGCTGGGGAGGCGCATGGACACCACATGATCAGAGAGCTGGTTGGGTAAAGGGACGCGTGGACAGTGGCAGGCAGGCAATGGGTGCTTGTTTTGGGTTAAGTTTAGAACATAAAAGGGCTCGGTTTGCTACAATTAAAACGATCTTCTTGGGGACAAGCAAGGAGGTGTGTGTGTCTTTGTTCCCCATTGCTACGAGGAGGGGGCAAAACTTCTGAAGTGCTAGACAACCTTAGGTCTCCAAAGTTTTGTAAGATATCTTACAAGGATCTTCTGCAGTCTCTTCTGCTTCCAGTTGTGCTCGTAAATACCCCAAGCTGTCCCCCTCCAGGATATTCTACCACCCCCTTAGCTCCAGTCCCCATCAGAGCTGAAACACAGAAGTATCTGTTTGTGTGCTATAAAAAATCAATGTATACGTCCAACAAACAACAAAAACCCAGTTTTTTAAAGACTACAAAATCTATTTAAAATAATGAAGTAAACTTCTCTTATTTTCCTTTTCCACAGAGGAACATTTAGTACGAAATTATTTTTTTAGTATACCAACTGAAACCTGACAAGTTTAGCTCAGTTATTTAAGGGAATTAAAATATTTAACTGTTCAATTATGTGTGGCTTTTGTCTTTTAAAACATAACTTCTATTTATAGCTTTTTTGAAAGAAAATAAAATGCAAAAGTAGTTCTGGACTTTTTTTACTTTGAGGAATGCATTTCTGCATTTTTTACTTTGAGGAATGTAAAATGATTCCTAATTGTACACTTAAAAATTTGCCAATAGCTTGCATATTTTTGATCCAGTTAATTATTTGCTGATAATATATTTTGCATTAGGATATTAAAGCATAAATGCTAAAGCAAAATATCACGAGAACATAATGAAAAATGTTGATTAAAAATTAAATAATTGCAGGTTATCGAGTGCTATCTTTAATTAAAAAGTTACTTTATTTTCTCATTTCTGGAAGGTTAAAACATTCAATGATCTTTTCACTTCTAATGTGGAAGCTCATAATTGTATTATGGAGTTTAGGAACGTATTACAGAGGTCAGCTGATAAAAATAAATGCAGCACATCAATTTTCTTAGGAAAGTTTATTATTCTTTTTAAAATGACTTTTCTGCTCAAATTTTTAAGACCCAGTCCCTTTGGTTTAGGATATAGATTTGAAATATCTTTTTTTGTATTTTTTTGTTTGTTTGTTTTTTGTTTTGTTTTGTTAGGTTTTTGGGGTTTTTTTTGACGGGTATACATTGTCATTAATTGGTATGACATTGTTATGGTGCACTGCATTTTATTGTGGTATATTTTCATCAGATAACCCCTTTAAAGTCTGACTACGAAAATTATACTCCTGCCTTTTACAGTCTAACTGGTATTTTCAAAAGTTTGATATGCTGTGTTTTCCTGCAAAGCCAAATGTAAGTCTGATAATCCTCACTTATCTGCACTTCAGCGTTTTGCACACGAACATGAGTTGATCTTTTATGTCTGTGTTTTCTCATAGGAACTTCAAAACAAAGTCGATGCAAATATGACAGCGGCATGAAAATGCTGCAGAAATCTGTTATGCTTGCTTAGTGAGATCTGAAAATTTAATGTGTCTAGGTATAGAATTTTTTTCCTGTTGTTGAGATAACATGACACAAGCTGGCACAGAGTTTGATTTTGTGTTTGTGTATACCTGGCAATTGTGGCAGTGGATTTGGCTGCTTTTTGCTTGCTGTTTGGAGGTGGTTTTTTTGTTCATTTGTTTGCTTTTGGTGGCATTGCTATGGTTAAAAATCTAACGGAAAGGAAGTTGAACTATTAATAATGAATATTAGAACTTTTTTTTTTCTTGGCAGAAGTGTTTCCGATAATCTGCTTCCCCAGTGGTATTTCCTCTCCCTGAAGCAGGCCCCATGTTCTGGGCACAGCTGCTGTTGGCATTGTCCCTCACTTCCACGGTACTTGCGGTAAGAGTTGGAATGTTTCACCAGCCCAGAGCTGCCCTTAAATCCAGAGCTGTGCAGAAAGTTGTCAAGTGTTGGGCACAGAGAAGCTGTTCTCTAGTGAATACTGGTAATGGATCAACCCTTGGCTTGCCCAGACACAAGGGCTGCTGATTTACCAATGAAAAGGTTTAGAATGAGTGCCCTTGCTCCTTGAGGAGTGGGAATACAGCAGCAATAATTCCTGCAGGGCGAAGGTGGGGGGGGAGGGAGGTGAAAGGGGTCAGCATTCCAAAGGCTGCACACTTTTATGCATAGGCATTAAATAAGCAGTGACCAGGACAAAAAAAAAAAAAAAATCTATAAAGAAAGTGATTTACCAGTGTTGAGGAGAGGTGCCCTTGAAAATACTACACATTGCTTGGAGTCTGTTTGTCTTCTAACTGCCTGTTTCTCTTGACTTTTCCTTGAGTTTAACCAGCTGTTGTTCTTTATGGCACTAATTTTGGCTGGATGTTCAGATGCCTTAGTAACTTTGCCATTTCAAATATTCGTCCCTGTACCACTTGTGCTTCATCTCACGCTGTGTAAAAAGCTTTCAGAATGGCTTCCTACAGGTGTTGAATAATTTAGCTGAAAAATGAAACTTCCTGAATGCCACAATCAGTTTTAAGTATATAGAAGAGTTGCTGATAAGAATGACCTTTTCAGAGAAGGACTTTTGAGGAAGGTTCTCTTCATCCCTATAGCTCGTTAGAGATTTCATTATCCCTTTAAAATTAATAATAAACATTATCTTATTGTCGCAGTAATAATAAGGCTTTATAAAGATTGATAATGTTTTTAACAACAAGATTAATAAAAGAATGAGCACTTGATAATCAAATAAAGAAGTATTTAAAAATAGTTTGGACACAGCACAACTAAAGTTGTCCTGAACTCCATCTTCTCAGGATTTGGCAACTCAGGTTAATAAAACTGTAGTATATGATGTAGGAAACTCAGGCTCAGTGTTTTAGGAGGGTTATGATACTCCATGGCAAAAATTCAGCATGAGTTAAAGACATGGTTTCTCTGTTCTAATTATTGAAATAATAATTTTAAGGAGGAGGGGGTAAATGGTGTCTTAAAATACAGTTTATAAAGTGTGATGTGGTGATTTTATTATTATATTTTGAAAGGTTTAGCCAAATATGACTTGAAACCAACCTTCATTAAAAAAAAATTAAAATACTTGAGTGCAAATACAAGCCCACAACCAGACATAATTTCTTCTGTTATTTTAGTTTGGAAAGCAGGGCTGCCACCCACCTGTTTTTAGTTACGTATAGTATTTATTCTTCATAAATGTTTCTGATACATTCAGGTTTTGTTTTGGGGTTTTTTAACATCTTACTTATCCATATTTAGAAAGCAGACTTGCAGTTCCTTCAGAGATGTGCATGACAACAATGCTCATTTTAAAAGCATCTACTTTTAACTCACTTTTGTATAAAGCTTGCTGCTGTGTGCTTCACTTAGGGAATAAAACAGAAATTAATCTGGAGGAGAAGCTATTCATCGTGAACCTGTCAGCTTCCACAGTGTCTTAAGGATTTTAAAGAGGTATTTTGAGCTCCATTATAAAACAAATAATACCCTTCTTCTGAAGAAGGGCAACGAAAAAAACATTCTTTAAATAGTGCTGTGTTGTCCTGAAATATGTGCTTACTCTCAGACAAATCTACTTACTTTTAGTAACACCCATGTTTTTATAATATGCTGCCAACATGAAATTTCTCTGCAGCTGATGAAGCTCCACTGAGGCTTGTGCTGATGGATGGCATTGTGAGGCCAGAGCCAGTTTTACTGAATTTATCTGCCAGATTCCCACTGAATACGTGAAGTGTGATGAAAGGAGCACCTGGAAAATCCCCTGCTACCTTTCTTTGTTGAAATGTGGGTAGAGCATCAAAGCAATGGGGAACAAAGACGCACGGACCTCCTTACTTGTCCCCAAGAAGACTGTTTATTCAAAGCAACGAGCGGGTTTTATACCTTTCTCAAGCACCGTATTTCCTTACAGAGTACCGACCTATCCCACGTTGCCATGTCAGCAAACACGCCTCCTCAACGCCCTTCTATGGGGTGATCACGCCCGCGGCGAGCTCCTTCTCGGAGGGGCCCACAACG
>VZTF01004415.1:595878-633242 GCA_013397755.1 Cnemophilus loriae
AAACAAACAAGCTGCATTCATCTTGTTCCCTCAGCTTCCCCACGAGCTGATGGTGAAGCTGGAGTAACCAAGGCTGGTTGGATCACTCTTTCAGGTACTCATTGTGGACTGGAATCTGTGGAAACAGAAGCATATCTTCCCTCCCAGGTTATCAACGGAAAGGATTTTTCCCATTTTCTACTTTCAAGATTAAGAATGCCGTTGGGTGGCAGTTAGGTCATTTTGAATGCAATTTAAAAATTTAAGAACACATAAGACATTCGTGTGGGTGTATGTTCCATCTCTGCACACCTCTCCCTTTTCTTTTTTTTTCTCTTTTTTAACAACTGTAACATGAACACCTTTCAATTTACCAAATTTAGTCACAAACTGCCTAAATACTTTACTGTTACCCAAGGTCTGAAACTGCTGAGGAGCCCCATTTCACAACAAGGACCTGGAGAGCCTTTCCCAGGCAAGGCTTCCAAGTTTACCTTGAAAGGGGGTCCAGCTTTTATAAGTTCAAATCAGCAAGTCAAGTGACTTGATTTCACTTTTAGAACAGAAACACACCTGGGTTCGATGGCATACTTCCCCTACCAGGCAGCGCCAGGGCTTGGCCAGAGCCAAGACCTTGACTGGAAGGATTTCCCTAACATATCCTACAAACAAACCTTCATTGATACATTCACACAGGTAACCTTAAGTTTCTCTAATAAACGGTCCTATGAGAATCTACAGGTTACTTGAAAATACAAAGTCAATTTTATCAAAAGCAAAAGATGTTTCTGTGGTTCAGTAAAACTTATTTTCTAACACTAACAGTGTGCACTTGCCCAAAAGCTTAAAATGAGACGGGTTTTCTTAACTGTGAAATGGTATGCAAGCACACTAACTCTGCGTCTCTTTACTTATGAAATGAGACATAGAACAAGTAATTCACCTGCAGGTTTAACAATACCTAAATTTGCTCATATCCCTTCATAGAAGGTATATAAATCCAGGCCTGGGATGTTACAATCAAATTAATATTAACTCTCTAAATGGTTTTAAAACATACTTGTATTCTATCAAGACACTGTACAGTTTGGTAATATTGTATATGTATATAAGTTGTTAACAAACCCTGAGTCAGAAGTTGCGGCAGGATGAGAGTTACCGTCTTTATCAAATCCTGATCCATAGGTTTTGCTTCAGTGTTACAGGGAGGAGTGGGGGCAGCAGGGTTGTAAGACGTCTGCAACTCAGTTTTATTATGACAAGGGTACTTTGAAAAACCATGCACGATCGAGCTATGAATATTTGGACGGCCCTCCCCCGGGCTTTCCCGCGCCGCGCGGGCATCCCGGTCTCCCCGCCGGGCCCGCCCGACCCCGCCGCTGCCCAGTCCCGGTGCGCTCCCGTGGGGCTGGACCCGCCGCCGCTGTGTTTCCGCACTTGCTGCAGCACCGAGCTCGCAGCACCCAACCTGCCGCCGCTGTGCGCGGCCCCGGCGCCGCCTGTGCCGGGACGAGCGCTGTTTCTGGTGCCCTGCCAGCGTGCCCCGGGAGGCCGCTGCAGCCGCCGGGGAAGCAGAGAGGGGGTAAAAAGCGGCAGGCGCTGCCGAAGCAGCCCCGAATGAAGGAGCCACTGCAAAACACCAGAGGAGAGTATCGGAGGGTTGCAAAGATGGTGCTAAGAGTAACAGGAGCTGACGGCAGTACGTCTTTCTCCGGTGCAGTACGTCTTTCTCCGGTCCAGTACGTCTTTCTCCGGTCCAGGGTCCGGTCTTTCTCCGAACTGACAGACATCAAAAAGTACCGTAGGGAATGGTCTGACCTCGCAATCGTCTGGTTTGTTGGTAGTGGGTGCGAGCGGACCTGAGGGTTCAGGGGAGTCAGTCTCTGAAGTCGCGAAATGGCGGATCTCCACACGAATCTCTTTAGGAGCCGCTCTCCACGTGGCGAGGTGCCTGCGACTATCGGCATCGCCGTTCTTGGCAATACTAAAAAGTTTCTGTCCCACTGCCTGCTGGGCTTCCAATTGAAAGGTCCCACTAGAAGGGAAATCTTTTACATGTGTGGACACCCAGTCCAGCAAGGCACTTAACTTAGCATCAGAGATCTCTGTACTTTGCTGATGCAGGAGCCCCCATACCCGGTCTAGGCTCCGTCTTTGTTCCAGGGATATTTTTCCTCCCATAATTCTTCCACTGCTCACCTGATATAGGTGATGGGCGCGTGTTTGGGTTCCTTTCCTGAACTTTTCCTGGTCGACCCCAATCCTGGTTCAGTGGAAGTTGCTACTGGTACGGTCCACGTCTTTCATCGCCTGTGATAAGTCTCGATATGGGCGCTATTCGTAGCAATGGGGAACAAAGACATACAGACCTCTCCTTGCTTGTCTCCAAGAAGATCGTTTATTCAAAGCAACGAGCGGGTTTTATACCTTTCTCAAGCACCGTATTTCCTTACAGGGTAATGACCTATCCCACGTTGCCACATCAGCAAACACGCCCTCTCAGTGCCCTTCTATGGGGTGAGAGCATGATACATTCAAATCAACCTTAAAACTGTTGAATGGGTCGCTTCCCTGTCTGGGTGACAGTTTTCCTGGCCGATAGAACAGGGGGAAAAATGTCAGTGATGATCTTCCCTGTGGATGCTTTGGATCTAGGGATGAAAATCAGAACTAGTGGTGATAGGCGTGGAGACATCCTTATGTATATCAACCTCCCACGTGGGGATATACAAATTCTGGCTTTTGCCAGCATCCATGGAAAATGAATACTCTTAACTAGAAAGCTGAACATGTTCTCTTTAGTCTGGGGTAGGAACTTGTGTGGAGACAGCTGGGACAGGGAGGGCTTACACTGCCACAGCCATATGGTGGCTTTGGGGAGCACACAGCTTTACCTCTCCCCAAGCTGAGACAGCCACATGGTGGTATCGTGAGGGCATGTAGTGTCAGTGTGGGGCAGATCAGATGGCTTTTAGATTAATGTTAAATTAAAGATGGTGTGAAATCAGGCAACTGACCCTTGAGTCAGGAAAGGGAAAAGGAGAGCAGATGAGTTTGTCACCTTTCTGCAGGGAAGGAAGTTGTAACTACGTGTGTAATTCTTGGTGTTTAACATTTTCCTTTCTGCCACTTTCTTTTTTTTCCTTGAAGGTACCTTTTGATTTAGGGCTGAATATGAGCAAATAGTAACACCTGGAGACAAGTGCAGGTAGGAGCAGCCTTGGCTGAGGGTGCCATTCAAGCAGCTGGATGTGGGTTAAATATTTGCTAGGCCATTTTTATAATGTCTTATCTTCATCTATCAATATAAAGGATGGATAAATGCCCTTGCTGGCTTCATTCTCTTTGGTCACCTTATTTTATTTTACAGTGACTTGTGACAGATAGTTACGAGACGAAGAAAGGGAGGTCCTGCTTGTAGCTGTGCTCTTGTCCTGGCAGATGCTCAGAGAGCTCAGGGACAGCAGTGCCAGCTGTGCTGGGAAGGGATCTTTGCTCATGCACCATA
Source organism: Cnemophilus loriae (assembly GCA_013397755.1). NCBI lineage: Eukaryota > Metazoa > Chordata > Aves > Passeriformes > Corvidae > Cnemophilus > Cnemophilus loriae. The sequence continues at coordinate 599,366 of VZTF01004415.1, forward strand.
ATGCATGGGAAGATCTCATTTGTCAGAGTCATTCTGGGTTATTAATTGGGTAATTAATTAATTGGTATGTATTGTCTCCTCTCATTTGCAACCAGAGCTTTTTTCAATGAAGAATTGTGGTGTTACCCTGTGGCTTGAGCTTGAGCAGGCTGTTTGTAACCACTGAGGTAAACTATTACCTGCAACCAAAACAAAGTCTAAATCTCTGTTGAAGCTACACAAGTGATATTTCCATGTTTTTCCATGATCCACACTGCAGATCTCTGTAGGTAGTTAGGGAGGAAGATGTTGCTGAGAAGTAAGAAGAATGTGGTATTTCTTAGAACCTTAAAAAACTTTCAGTACCTTTTCTATGGGCAATTGTATGATTAACATGAATACAGTCCTGCAATTAATTTGCAAACTATAGTGGTGTCCTGGGTTCAGCAGAGATAGAGGTAATTTTCTTCCTAGTAGCCGGTACAGTGTGTGCTTTGGATTTAGGATGAGAACAATATTGATAACAAAGGGATGTTTTAGACGTTACTGAGTAGTGCTTACACTAAGTCAAGGATTTTTCAGCTTTTAACCCCGCCCCATCAGTGCAGAAGATGAGGGGATACAAGAGGCTGGGAGAGGATAGAGCTGAGAAAGCTGACCCAACTGACCCAAGGGATATCCCAAACCATGCAGAGTCATGCTCAGCAAATAAATTAGTGGGAAAGCTGTCCAGGGGCTGCTGCTCAGTGACTGGGCATCAGTTAGTTCATGGTAAGCAATTGTTTTCATTTGCATCACTTGTTTTTCTTGGAATTTCTTGGAATTTCTTTACATTTTTGCTATTTTTCTTTTCATTATAATTATGATTATAATGATTATTATTAAAAATAATAATTTTATGTAAGTTATTAAGCTGTTTTTAATTCAACCCACAAGTTTTTTTTTATTCTACCTTTCCAAGTCTCCACAGCCCAATGGGGGAAGTGAGTGATTGGCTGTGTGGGGATTTGCTGGCTTAGGTTAAACCACGACAAGTGGGAGCGTTGGCCAGTGATCGAGTGTAAGAGGATGGTTGAATCTGCAGTCTGCACTGAAATGGATGAGAACACCCACCCATGGCTACCAGAGATACAGACACTGCTCCTCTTGAATGTTTTCCTCTGAGTTTTGGGCAGCGAATCCTCTCGTGCCAGGGACTGCTCTTGCTCAGTCATGGAGCCCAGTGGGAGGATTAATGGGATTGTGCCCCGGTGAGATCCAGCTGGCTCATGGGGGTGAGCTACCAAGTGCCAGTACAGGTTTGGGTGGTAGGTGGCACAAAGCTAGATTGGGAAAAAGAGTTGGAAAAAATGGAAAAAGTCCTTAGCACTCCCAGCTCAGGGAGTACACCTGCTGCCTTGGGATGCAGTGTCACATGTGGATACTGTGTATTCCTTGGGAATGCTCAGGTGTGGCACTGGGCAGCAGTGCTTGTCTCCATTTGAATCTGGCTGGAAGGACAAACACTTTTCCTTCCGATCTGGAGCTTGTTGTCACTACTGAGTGCTTGTGCTGGCATTAAACCCTGCTGCTGTAATGTGGGATGTGGCTCAGAGGGTTTGCACAGAAGGCATGTGCCTTGGGAACCAATTCCAACACCGTTGCATCCCTTTCTTGAAATCAAGATTTATCTTCCTTAAGAGAGATCCAAAGCCTGGATGTGGCTGACCTTCCTGTGACAGCATCTGAGAAGTAAAAGGTTTCTTGGCGTTTCCTTTTTCAGAGACTTCTCCTCCAGCAGTTTCTCTCCTTTCAGCACTCACTGTGCTGAAGCCCAGTCCCTTTCCACCCTGACCTTCCTTGTGAGCCTGGAGCTACAGCTCTGGAGAGCCCTGTGTGCCTGCATGAGGGAAAGTTCTTTTTTTCTCTTATCTTAAATGGTCATAAGACCAAACTCAATCTGGTATTAAAGAGGTGATGTCAAATAAATTCAGACAAATATTGAAAGACGGTGGCTTTGTCCATGTGCCTGCTATTTTTATTGCTTCCTTTACTACAACAGATGAAGCAAGTAACTAAAGAATCTATTGCTTGTATTTTAGCTCTAAGACTTTGGCTGTAAAATGTCTGATAGAAATTTTACAACACAGTTGAAAAAAGATACAGTTCTCTTAATAAGAATTTTAGAGACAGTTACATTTCTAACATGTCTGTCTTTCAACTGCTGCTTAATATCACATAAATCAAGTAGCATTGTGAGAGTGACAGTAATATCATGGGAGGGCCTATGTGGCCAAGTTGTTAGCATACAGTATTAGAAATAGATTAATCTGATTAAATTTTAATATAAAATAAATTGCATTTGCAATTTATTAAGATTCTATTCCTGGGCTAATACTCTTCATCTGTAGCATCCTTCATAACTGATCTTTATGCACAGCTTTATTTAATCAACAACGTGGCCGACTGGAAGAAAAGAAGTGGAAAACTGTTTGTGATTGTAACTGTGTATCTCTGAATATTATTTTCATAGATTTATTTGCTCATTTTTTCTGCTTAGATCTTGTGTCTTTGACCTCCTGAATTCACAGTTTTCACAATATACGTGATCTTTGAATCATCACTGTGGGTAACAGAGCATCACCTTGAGCTAGGAAAATGCAAATCAAGTAAAAAGGCATCAGCTGGTCCCAATCTGGCCATCCTGCACTACACATTGTCCCACACTTGGGACATGTAGGTTTGTAAAGAGGATGCTTTTTAGAAGCAGCTTTTCCACCAAAACTCCCCAAGTGTGGCAATGATAGCCCCAGTAAAAAGAACTTCCCGAGCAATTCTCATGTGAAGACTTTTAACCTGGAAATGGCAGTGAGTAATTTCTAACCTGTGATCCTTTTGACTGAGGTTCCTGCCATCTTAACAGGAATTTGGTGGAATACAAGTTTTGAGGTAGGCAAAATCCAGGAACTGTCAACTCAGCGTGTGGCTAAAGCTGAAACAGAGCTGATGTGCCACATGGATTTCCTGCTTTTTGCACTGACAAATGCGGGTTCCTTCATAACTGGTAAGGCCATGTAAGTGGATCCTCTGGAAATTCCCCTGCCTACGTTAATCAATGCAACGGAAAATTTTACCATCTCAGCAGCATTGAGATAAGTGGTGAAAGTGAACCAGGCACCACTTCTTTTCCTAGTTGCAATTAGAAAGACTTTGCACTGTGAGGAAGCAGAGTTTATCTGATACGGGAATTTCCAGGCAGTTGCCACTATTTAAAAAATATACTTTTGACTTTTAGTTATAGACTGTAAAGAGGAAACATTGGTAGGAATGGCTGGATTCAGAGAGTTCCAGTCAGAGATAAATTTAATTATAAATATTGAAACTCTGTTTCAATACCAGTAAATTAGTTTAGCCGGTAAAGCTAAAATCTATCAATACATGTTTCTTGAAAAACACAGTCTTTGAAGGTTTGTATTGGATAATATCCTCCTTTTTTATCATGATCATAGTGTTTTTTTCCAGATGCCCATTTTGGCAGCTCCATCACACCCTGTTTATTTTAACTTATCATATTTCAGGTTAAATCTACCACATCAGCTGTAGTGATCACAAACCGTAGTGCCTGAAGCCACTTGTGAATGCCACTGTAGCAAAGCTGTCACCACTGCTTATCCAGACTAGGGGGAGGGAAAGCTTGCAGCTCAGACAGCCTAAGTTGCTTTTTTGGCTTTAATCTATTTAATTTTTCACAGTAAAAATATACAGTAGTCATGATCCCATATTTGAGTAGAAGAAACACGTGTGTGTTCACTCCATTAAAATAAAGGTATGCATGAAGTACAGCAGTTGAATATCAATGTGTAGATCAGTCACATTTTTCATGAACTTTAGGTAACAATTTATGTTGAAGACAAAAAAAAGCCCATGGCTGCTTATGGCATCTATCTACATCAAAATTTCATATCTTCATTATTCTCTTGCAGAGCTTAAAAAAAATACTTAATGCTAAAGACGTAACAGCTACTAAAATTGCTGTTTTTAAATGACTCCAAAAATCCCTGTTTATCTACTACTAGATCATCTATCCATCCAAAATCAGCTTATGCCAGTAAAATTTCATGTGAATACACATTCCTCCTGTTGCTTAAGTGCATTTCGGTTGGGGTGATGGAAGGCAGCAGCTCTGTGAGTGGCAGCAACCACATCTATTTTACTTTGCCAAAACTGGAAAACAAGAAAAGAAAGATCTGTGTAACTAAGCAATTCAGAGGAACCTTGGTATTATCTTCAAATACAGTATTGGTTGATAACTTCATACTTTCCTGGTTTTTTCAGTGTTTTGGTTTGGTATTTTTTATATAGAAATGACCTTCTACAATGAAAGTTGTCTGGCATAAAAATATGTGTCCTGCTTTTATTTGAGAAACACTTGTTTTGGCCTGGTGCTTAACACCTTATTTTAAGAAAAGATAAAACCCTCAAAGAATAACAACAACAAGAAAAAGGATTCTCCAGGTTTACTTGCCGGAAACAGAACAGCCTGACTTGATGACATGATATCTGACTTTCTTCCTAAAAGCAGTGATCAATGTTTTGAGTACAGCTATAAGTGTTTGCTAATGCAGCCCCAATGTCTACTTTTGGTAGTTTACTTTTTACGTCTCAGTTTAATTTACTTATGCAAGATAAAAATATCAACTGACAATGTAAAATTATTTTGTCCATTATTTTGTGATATTAGCACCCAGTGACAGAACATAAACACAGAGTACTTGGTCCAGTGTTTATCAGAGTAAAGCTCTCCTTAGGATGGAAACCTACAGCTTTTTCTCTGAGGGATGAAAACTATTCTGACATACTGAAGCAATCAGTTGAACAGCCATGTAGAAATTGTCCAGATCATTCTCCTCACCTTCCTCCCACCTAAATGTAGGTGCTTACATTGTAAGTCTCTACACATGAAGCTATCCATGATTTTGATAATTTAGAAGGAAGAAAAAGTCAGCCAAACCACTACTGGATCTGTAATTTTATGCCTAGATTCTTGGATTTAATGTGCTCTGCATTTTTTTCCCATTCTTCAATTGTAAAAATATCCTGTCCTTCTTTGTCCTCTATTTCCATTATTTCACCTGCTTTTTTTTTTTTTCCCTGAGATCAACATCGTGTTCCTACTGATATTTGAAGCAAATTATTTGTCTTATTTTCACAATGTGATTTATCCTATGTCTAATAGGGAGAAAAAAATTATTCTTTCTTTGATGTCTGTCTTGCTGAAATATTCAGCTGAAGAACCTTTCCCCCCTCTTTTGCTATACACTACCCATCTCAGTGCGACTCTGTGCCTTTGTTGTCTCTGCAAGACATAACTTACGTGACTTCATTCCACTTGTGGTGACTAATGGTTTCTATTACTAGCTGTTTCTTATTGGTCCCTTATTTCTTTCTCGAAGTAGTTATTCAGTTCTGTCTGAAACATCTTTCCCTACCACAAACGAAGTTCTTTTGAGAAGGTGAGGGATGGGAATAGCAGATACCTCCTTCACCTTTACCTCTTCCACAGTCTGAATTGCCAAGTCTGATTGCCTTTTGTTGACTAAGGTAACTAGCTAAAGACCTATTTTCTTTTAATGTGTCATCCTAAGCCTTAGTTGTCCCGGATAGAAGGTGCTGCCTCCTGCCCCAGTCCGTGCTGCCACTCCATCCCTCAGCAGCTCAAGTCTGGGAGCCTCATGTCTGGTTTCAGTTGCAGTGCACCAAATCCAATCAGTCGCAGTAGATCTAATTAGTTTGCACAAGATGACTGCATGATGTAGTTATATCTTTTTCCTGGTCCTAGGCTGATTAGACCACATGTGGATTTTGTTGTCTTGGAGTTCAGGGCACTCTCTGCAGCAGTTCTTAATAAACAGAAGTATTTAAGGATTAAGTGCTGCTGTTTAAATTCCTGTCAGTATTTCATTTTTATTGTAAGTCTGTCTAACAAAGACACTCATTACTTCTGCAAATGGAGGCAGCCATGAATTTGTCTGAGGAATCTGTGCAGATCCATCCAGTGCAGCCTGTAACTGTAGCAGAAACCTAGCCTTGACAGTGAGGCGTGGATGCTTGAATAAGAATAGGAAGTCTGTGGGGAAGGATCAGTCAAATATTGATTTAATTAGTATTGCAAATTTCTCAAACAAGCACACAAACTTTTTAATGAAAAAGTATACAGCTTTTCAGACTGCTCTTGGTATAGTCAGAATAAGACCAAGCTTACTGGCATTCCCAGCATTGTAATTTATCTGCAGAACACATGAATGGTTTGAAAGCAAACAAGGTGTTGGTTACTACAGAAAAGGAGTAGTCTGAAGATGAGCTTTGTAAAATCAAAAAATTTAAAGAATTTTCACAAAGTCAATTAATTATAAGTTATGAAGTGTGTTTTCAAGAAATGCTCTACTATATTTGGTGATGCTGAGGTTATTGACAGCCTTGGTAATGCAATTAGGCAGCCAGTGAAGCACTGAAACTGAACAATCAAGTGAAGTCACATTAAAAACCAGAATAAACAGCCTGATTTTTACCTATGGTGCATTCTGGATTGTGGTGGATTGTGGTAATGCTAAGCAGATATAGGTCATTATTGGAGAGCTGAAGCGATAACGGTCCAGCTTTATTACACAGATGTAGCTCAATTATGACAGTGAAACCAACAGGAACTCTTAAGCTCTGCTTAAGCCAAAAGGGTAGCAAGAAATCCTGACAGGGATAAAAGTAGGACTGTATTGGAGTTGGTTGACAGGTGTAGCTTTGTCCTGCCCTAGTTTGATAGTTTAGATTGTTCACATATTTTTGTTAAACTTAATATTTTACATTAATCAGGTTTTTTGCATTCAAAATTAATATATGATTTTTGAGAGTTAATTGCAATGTGACCCAAGAAAATTTATGTGGGAAATAAACATAGCTCAGGATAAATTTATTTTTAAACTTGAATGAATACTACCTTCCCTTTCCCTCCATTTCCTTTTAAAATTATTTTTGTCAATTCTTCAGCTGTATTCATGCATTAATCAGAGTATGCAAAGAATTCATTATTATACAAGAACATGGAGACTGTGTGGAAAGTATTCCATCAATTTTACATTACACAGATGTACTCTAGCTACTAAGGTTAGGGGTTTTTTTGCTAGTGTTCTTGATTTGCCAATGTCTTTGTTGGTTATTTTGTGAACAGGAAAAAGGATATTGTCATCTGAAAAATTCCACTCATTTTATTTCTTTACAGTCTGCCATGTTAGATAAAATGCTTTCCATTTAAAAATGACCCAACATGATTAGAAACTGAGAAAGCTTTTTATTTTTTTTCGAGGAAATAAAAGCTTGGTATTTTTCAGTGTTATATCTTTAAAAACAATCTGCTCTGTCTGCATAGCTGTGTTCTTCAATTTAGGTACAATTGATGTGTTGTCATTAGTTTTTCAGAGTTTGCAAATATCAAGCAGTCCCCTTGAAGTATCTGGCTTAGTGGAGACAGATATTTATCACCTGACATGACACATGAATAACCCCATGGAAGTATATTGACTGAGGCTGCTTTGCAAAGTAGCTTGGTGGCTCTTCCATTGAAAGTGCAGGAAGGAGATGTTATCAAGTTGTTCTGTGGAATAACTCATTAATAAAATATATTTAAAATGGAATGAGCCCTTCAGTGTCTTTGAAAAGGAACAACTGTAACTATTTGGGAAACGGGCGTGACAATATTATTGTTGCTTCTAAGGTGTGTTGCTTGCTAAGGATGTTGACAATTCTAATTTATTTCTGTTCTCTGGAGCATATGCCTTGAGCTGGCAAGACAAGCAGGTGAAGCTCTGGTTTCCAGCAGGATGAACTATTACTTTAAAACGTTTTGATTCTTTGTCACTTGTCACCCACATACCGCATTCTGCAGATGTATGGGAACAAACTAGGGAAGAATTAGGCAATCTTTCATCATTTACAAGCAATGTGATGCTACTCTGCTGTAACTGCTGGCAGAGAACTGACAGCTTTGAATTGAAGCACCACCCAGGGAGACCTTAGTGCTCCTTACAGTGTTATTAAAACAGGAATATCAAATGCAGTCCTTGATTTCCTGACCTTGAGGGGCTTGGGGATGCTGGGCTTAGCCCAGCAGTGATGGGACAGCAGCTGGTGATCTCCTGGGCTGCTGCAGAAGTGATGTTCCAGAGGTACAGTGCTGAGGATGGTCCTAATGTAAAGACTGAAGTGGGCAGACACAGCCTGAACGTTCAGTGCATTCACCAGAGTTGTTGGGTATCGCTCATCTCGGAGTGCAAAATCAGCGTTTCTATGTGAAAAATATGTAAGGAGGTGTTGTCCTTGACTGAGTTATTTAGAAGGGACTGTTGTCTTAGTGGGAGGACAGACTTATTCCTTGTTTTCCTTTTTTCTGTTCTATGACTAATTTTTTCTTAGTCTTAGCTCAAAAGGATGTTGGGAGATAAAGGCAGCTGTTAAGTGTTGAAGAAGTGGGTTTTTTCCATTCCACATTACTATAATTTCCTTCTGCAGAAGCCAGTGGAGATTTCTTGGAGTTATTCCCATGCTGAACACCTTTCCTGTGTGTCCTACGCCATCTCTATCTTCTAAGTAAGAAAAAAAGAAAACAATCTATGTTTCTCCTCAGAATGTTTTACTGCCCATTTTCTTTCTTTTAATGTTCCCACTTTAAACCTTTATTGGCTGATCAGTATGACCTTAGCTTTTCAGTGAATTTAAACGACGTGATCCCGTTAGATTTTGTGATGGTAATTTGAATTTTTATTTTACAGTGTAGATAATCTAAATGTTAAAGGTGGTATGGGGTTTTTTTTTTACAGTAGGAATGTAAAATGAGTCAAGCTGAAGGGTTTTCCTTAAGAATAAGGTCTGCCTAAGTGCAAACCAGATAAATATATAAATGCAAGAAGTCTGAAATCTATTATAGAGGATGTCAAAGTGATTAAAGTAATCTTGGAAGTTATTAGCAAAATCATCATTACAAAAATGATATTTTAATTCTAATTTGACCTATTTAAGTCTTGCAGTAAAAAAGGCTACACAATGCAAAAATAGGCAAGATATGTCTGCTTGTATAGTGTGCTTATTGCCTTCTGCCTTTAAACTTTCCTTCTTCACCAAAACTATGAGATAAAGAAATAAGGCAGTTCAGATGATCACTCAGTGTTTTGTTGATTTTTGCAAGGAAAGAGGATAGACACCCTCTTCTGTTGGTATCAGAAACTGTTGGGTGTTTCTGGTGCAGCAGAGCAAGCACTGAAATTAGAGTCGAATTCTGAAAAACATTGCAAATTTTGTCCTTGTGGATAATGTGTAAACTGCTGTCAATGTTAGCATCAGCTAGTCTGTAACATTGGAATGATTGCTTTTCCAAGAGTGCTTTTCCCTGTTTCTGTCCACATTTTCCTTTTGAATTCCTGAGCATGAAAGGCCTTAGAGACACGCATGAAGTATTCCATTTTGGATACGTGTCTTCAAGCCACAGGAAAAAAAGCAAAGTATTGAATAAAACAAAGCAGTTGGAGATTTTTACATCAATGTATAGGAAAAAGAATGTGGGCATGTGACAGGGAGAGGGAATTAATAATCTCTTGTTTCTGCAACCCTTGTGTACTCTGTTCTCTGTTAAAAATTCCCCCTGCTTGTCAGCAGGGAAATTCTGGAGAATACCCTCTCACAGACACAGTGCTCAAAAATCTGTGGAAGTATCATGCTGGGTGCTGTTCTACCAGCAACTTTGGGAGGAGCTGGATCATAAGGCATCCTATTTTAAAATATAAGGTACTTAGATACTCAGTGGAGTGCAATATTATAGATAAATGTGAAATTTTCCCTGGCATAAATTTTTATTTCTGAATGTGCTGGGATACTACAAAGGAGAGCTTTCACATCTGGAAATGCAATGACATTTAACTCTGCAGGGGGTGGGGAAGGTGAGCAAATAAAGGGGACTTAATGTTTTGGGGAATGGGGAAGAAATACTTTTGTAGATTTGTAGTAACTTTTCCGGGTATTTTTAGTATAAAAATTATTTGGCTGGGTTTTCATCAGGACTGGGAAATTTCATAAAGTTATTGAATAGAATATTTCAAAATAAGGAATTACTCCCTTTGTTGACCAATGCATTAATATAAAACCATAACAGGGAAGCTGCCCACTTCTGGAACTACTCCTATTATCTCCATAAAAATGGTGCATAATGTTATTCTCCCTTCATATCAGGATTCAAAACACTGAATAAGCTATGAGAAAATAATTCAAATATATTTTTTTGTCACTATAGGAGAAAAGGAGGATGCTCAGAAAACATTCTCAGGGAAAGTGATAAGGATGACAGCTATTATTACAAGTGCAATTGAATTTGCATCAGTATAGTTTGATGCTGGATTTTCCCCTCCCTTGACTGACAGAAGAAGCTGGGAAGTGCTCAGTACTGTACTAAAGATGCCTGGCAAAGCAACTATAGCCAGCAGTCTTCCCGGTTGTAGAACACAGCGGCTTTAACTCTTAGTGGTCTATCCTGAGCATTCAACCCACTTTCTGAAGTGGAAGATAGGGAAATACTCAACCCACTTTCTGAAGTGGAAGATAGGGAAATACTTCATTAAAATTGTTATGTTCTCAGTACCAGGACTACAGAGCCAGGGAAACTAAAGCCGTTTGAAAAAACCCCTGGCTCCCTCAGAAGGGACGGATGCTGAAAAGGGTGCTCTGGCCTCCGGGCTGCTGCCCTGGAGCAGCGATGGGGTTCAGATTTAGTTACATTTTCAGAACTCTGCGTGGGAGGTCGTGTTGTGCTGGGGCTCTGTTGTGTCTGTGCTCTCTGTCCTTGGTTTATGGTGATAATATTGACTAAACTCCAGTGCCTCTCCTCTGCTTCAGCTGCCACTTAGAGAACTCACTCCAAAGTGCCCTGTAGATCTTGATTAGTGTCCTCAAATCTGGGAACTGAGGCTGAGAGTTGAGTACTTGGCTCTTCTTGATTGCTTTGTGATTGTAAGGATATTCAAAGCCAGGTTGAATGTATCCTTATGAAGTGCTTCATAAAGAGTGGAAATCTCAGGTTCTTTGACCTTGTTCTTCCTTGTGTAAAAAGATAGTGAAAGATGCCTCATTGGTCCCAGATGTTGGTATAAATCTGTTGATGGCAAATTTGCAGGGACGGGAAGAAGCCAAAATTTCATTTAACTTCTGTGATAATGGTGCAGGAACCTTGGGTGTCTATGTTGGCTGGACCTCCTCACCATATGAAACCACATAAAATGGAAATTTTGTTTCTCCACTTTTACTGTTTTTGAGGAGGAAACTGTCATCTTTTGGGTACAGTTCCTGCTTTATGGCTTCTACCACTTTGTTTCCTGCAGCACATATGGGTTTGTCTCTTTAGTCAAAATTCATGGAAGGCTGTCCTCGTACAGTATGTAAATCTTCCCAAAATTTCAAAGACAATTCTCATTTTCTAACGAAGTTCTTCATGGACATAGCTGAACTTAGTCTGCTGTTGGCTTGTCATTCTTTAATCATAAAAATAAAAAACTGCTTTCGCTGCTGCAAATATTACCTGTTGTATATGCAGAGATAAGAAAATACCTCAAGACAGAATAAATGCTACAATTTGGTCATTTTTCGTCCATATATACTTGCTAAAGTACAAAAATTTTTAAAGTAGCTATGTGCATCTATGCCCAGAAAATAAATTGACTCAACAATTTTGTTGCTGAAGGATCTTGAGTTTACAGCATGCGATAATCATATTTGAGTCTCTAGGAAAATGGATTTATAGTAATGTGGGAAAATTTGGTTGTCAGACAGAAGAGCAGAAGACTTTTGCTAACACAGAAGAAAGTCTGACTGACTGCTTGGCAATGTCTTGGAGTAGGAAACTGGGAGAAACCTAAATACTTCGACCAAAAGAAAAATTCTGAAAATGCCCATGAAATTTCCTGAAATGTTCTTGCATATGAAGAAGAAGGTGGTGTAATGCATTGAGTTACTCCTGATTTTATTTTTTCATTTCTGAGTCTATAGGCAAAGGCAGGACTCTGTCAGTGGGAATAACAAGAGGGCAAGAGGTGCAAGTAATTTCACATCCTAAAATTGAGGAGGTGCATTGTCTAGCCTGTATGCTGGTGTCAAGTGAGATTACCCCGCTCCTAGACCATTCCAGAGAGATGGCTCTCTTCTCCAATTTAGAAATCTGATAGAAGGGATTATTCCTTAACCTCTGAGTAACCTTTTCTAAGGTATGTCAGTGGATGCAAAAGGATACACAGCACACATTTTCCTCACTGTAAGGGTCTCTCTGTTATTTTCTGGTGTTCTCTGAATTAAAGAGTTGCAGGCATTTAGATATTCCCTTTCTCCCTCTTATCTTACACACTTGATGTGTGTCATTGTCTCATATTCCTTGTCGGCAGTAACAAAGTTGCCATGGGAATATTGACTTGAAAAAATTAGCACTTGCCTTTGGTGATAGAAGTATCTGGATGTTAACATTTCTGTGCTTATCTTATGCTATGAAATTTAAATGTCTACAGTAATTAATTCAATTATCAGTTAAAAAATATGATTGCTGCTATTACAGCTCCGCATTGCATTTCTCTGGCTAGGAAATGCTTCAGAGAAGTTAATTGGTTGAATGTTTTACAGTCTGATCACTTAACCTGACATTGGTTAAGTATGGCATCAGTGGAGAAAATTTTGGTATATGCATCTTCAAGTAAAGCATTAAGCTTTTTCTCTATATCATCTTAATCTGAGAGTAGTTTTACTTTAGCCTGAGACTTTACATCTACAGCAACTCCACTTTCATTGTAAATTACTTTCTCCAAAATACTCTGTGTCTTTTCATTTTTTAACATTGTAGCAATCCTTGTTTTCTTCCTGGATTTAATGACAAGCCTCATTTATAGAAGACGGTAATAAAATGGCAGCATCTGTCTCCTCCCAGGCTTGTGGAGCATTTGTGCTGGCAGTGCTCGAATTGCCACAGAGCAGTCGCTTGTTTGGGCTGCTGAAGGCTTCCCAGACCACCATGGCAATCTGCACTCTTCATTTTCTGTGTCAGACTCATTAAAGGTGTAGTAGAAAAAGAGAAATTAATCACTTTGAAGATGAGAGAACAAAAAAAGCCTTGGACCTTAAAAGAGCGTGATGATAAACTGTGACATTGCTGCATGGAAAACTCTTGAAAAAAAAGGAAAATATTTAATTCCTGAGTCTGATTGAAATCAAACCTTCTGGAAAACACCATTTCTTTTGAGGAATGGGTGAAATCCGGGGAATGTTCAGGGAACAGTGGCACTTCGTTCCATTGAACTCTTTCTTAAATCTGGACTGGTGCCTGTGATAGTTCTCTATTTTGTTTTCTGATCCCCAAACTTCACTGAAAAAAAAGATTAATGATTTGTTTAAAACAAGCTGTCTATATTAAAAAATACGACTGTGGAGCATATTTGCTGCTGAGGGCTAAAGAAATCTTTTGGACACCTTTGGGAGTAGTTTCCCACTTCAGTCCACAAATACAATTTCTTTCCGCTTGCATGGCTTGCTCCAAAAGCCTGGGCTACAGGATCTCAAGTGGAAAACCTTGGTGGTGTGGGCTAGCATTTGGCTGTGACCAGAACTGAGGCTAAATTGCTTTAATTAAAGGCTACTCCAAAGTAAGCTGCCATTAGTATCCATTACTGCAAGATTAAAGTCCATTTATTAGGTTGTTATTGATGGAATTAAGCTGACTGATCAGGAGCAATTCGGAGCTGAAATAACTGTCATGCAAAGAATGAAACAATTTACTGGTAATATCACAAAACATATGGATTGGAATACTAAGGTAATTCCACTTTAACTAAAAGTGGACGGCAAAGATCTATTGCAAAGCTCAAACTTTTAATCTGATGTAGTGTCACAGCCCCTGGGGATGGACAGCTGCTCTTGTAAAGTCAGCTGTGGCTGTGGGATGCTCCAGAATCTTACCAGCTCAGCTGGTGCATTGGGGATCATTTCTGGATCAGCCATGGCATGCACTTTTCAAGCCACTTCCTTTGCACCAAAATCATTTCCTTGGTCATGGTGGAGGATGATGTGGAGTCCAGCAATTTGCTGAAGCAAATGCCAAAACTTTAGAACACAAGAGCCAGCTGGAGCCCTGAGCTGGCTCAGTGGGGGTGCAGGAGATGCTTTTCCTTGGATGGAAGATGCCATAGGACACAAAGGAGATGCCAGGAGAATGAGATCTAGGCTTGGTGCCAGCATCACCCAGGCCAGAAGAACAACTTTAATTGGCCTGTCATCTGGTCTGTTCCCTGCTCCTGTTTCCCACCATGCCATCTGAGGAGACAGAAAATTAGAAACCAGCCTGTCCTTTTTTCTCTAATTGTTCTCCCTTATTCTTCAGAGAGGCCTCTCCTGGTCTAACTGCAGGTGATCTGTAATTAAAATGTCATATTCCACACATTTTTAAGCCATCTGGCTGTGTCTCCAGGACAGAGGAAGGTGGGGCTGGGGGTGGGGGATGAGTGGATATGTTGCATTGAAGGGCTGTTTTCTGCCTGAGCCTAAATTGGGCCGTTTGTTACCTCTAGTGATGCAGGGATGCTGTGTGCTTACAAAGATTTCTGAGAAGCCTTTGCTGGTTCTGACTGCACTATGCTGACTTTGGTTAGCAGGCCTTCTGGTATGCTTTAGAAAGATAAAATGGAAAAAAAAACAAACCACCCCAAGAAGTATACTTCCTTTTTACTTTTCACGGTGATTAATGTGACTGGCTTTTCACAATCCATTTCCGATTAATTTTAGTGAAGGGAGCTCTGCTGGCCTGTATATGAACTAACTTCATATTAAAAGATTATTGAAGGGATTGCAAGCTAAGGATTGAACACAGGGCTTAAGCTCCAAACTAGCCATCATGTGAGTCACCAAAAACCACAGTTCTTCTTCAGTATGAGTCATCCTAATGACACACTTGAAGCCAGTGGAGCTCAGAGCCTAATCCCCTCTGCCACCAGCCTCAGCCGTGCCTGGAAGAAAACAAGGAGAGATCACAGCGTGTAACACGCTTCTAGCTTCCAGGTGATGTAGCTGGAAGGGAAATAAATGGGTATTTCAGTGCTTTCCATTTCAGGGTTGGAACTGGGTGAACAGCAGTCATGCTGCAATCCACTTCAATCCCCTAAAATCAGAGGCAGCTTTTGTCTTTTTGAGAGAAAGAGAAAAAATATTTTGCTCCCTCTTTTTTCATGCTTCTTTGAATACCTATGGTACAACTTTATCTCATTCTTAGTATGGCAGATAAAACTCTTAGTGCTTATGAGAATGCAGTTATTTGCTGTCCTTGATGTTGCAGATTTATTATTGTATTCCCTCTTCCCTGAGCTATAATGTCCTCTACAAATATAGTTGATGTTGAAGAGCAAGAAAACATTTTTTGAATTGCATTTTGATAATTGTATCATATGAAACCCCATGGATGCTGGGAAGAACAGGAGTTGACAGACAAGCCTTTGCAAGCTTAACTGAGAAGCAGAAAGAGGAAGAATGCATTAATCAGCACTGTCTCCTGTAGCTTTTTTCTGCTAATGGCCAAGATATGCTATAACTCTAAAATAGCTGATTCATTCTTCCCCTTTTATTCTCAGGCTGTGCTAAGAGCTGCCGGACATGATGCCAAGTGCTGGCTGCTGCCTGTCCTGGAGCTGGAGTGGCTGTGAGGAGCTGTTGGGATGGTGCTGACTTTAATCAAGAATGCAGTGACAGAAGGGGAAAAGCGGAAAACTTTGGCTTCTGAGGGTGTGAGTGGGCATACGTGGTAGACAAAACCCTTGAGATGGAGAGAAGCTGATCTGAGAAAGGATTTCAGTTGGTTGGTTGGGGTTATTTTCTTTAACCTAAGCGTAGCTTGCTTTATGATGCTCTCAGGCCCTTAGTGTCTTCTCCTTAGTGCCTTATCCCTGGCAAGTGGTGATGAATACTTCTTCCCTCCTACATTACCCATATCACATTTGAGAGTCTTTTATGCAGAGAGATGACTATAGGGTAAAAAAGTGGGAAAACATTATAAGTGGTGTAAAAATTATATTTGTCTAAGGGGAAACGAATGCTGTTGTTTGTTCTGAAGCAGCTGGTACCATTTTATTTTCAAGATTTGTGAGAGATGGGGAGAACAGGTTGTGCTTTCATGTCCCTCAGATACAGCTCAATGGGAGAGAAAGCACATTTGCATCTGCTGGCTGTAGAGGTTTACAGATGATTTGTTGTGATCCATTCACTGAGTGGAAGGAAAAACTGTTACGTTCAACATGAAATATAGTGTAGGTGCTTTTGATGCAAATAAAATACCGAAGCTATTGGTCATCACTAAAGACCCCCATATTCTCCATTTGAGTTGAATCTCTAAATGCTTTGCAGTGGGGCAGTGCTTCCACGTGATATCAGCACGGCACTGCATAAACATAGATTTAAGGTATTGAGTTACTGTGGGCATCTGCATTACTTGAAGTCTTCTTTGGGCAAGCAAAGAGTGAAAAAATAAAGGGATACTTCTCGTATAATGTAGGGTACTTGTGACAGCAGTAGAAATGAGATCTCACAGAGGCTGGGCAATAGTATGTCTCAGATGTTGGAGAAAACTGTCTCCTGAGAATTTCTTCCCCGGTAATTCTGCAGGTGAATTTCTCTTTGTAAACCATGTAAATTTGGACTTCTGTAGTGAGAAGAAAGGGAATGGGAAGAGGAAATTGTTGTAACTTCTGATGTTAGAGATTGTATAGTCAAAGCCATCACTATGTAAGCCTTGCTTTGTAGGTTATTACTGAATATTATTCTATTGGAAGTCAAAGAGAGGGTGCCTGTATTAGCAAAGAGAGCCCTGATCAGATGGAGAAAATGAAGATAAAAAGACAGAGAGTGACTATACTGAAATATATAATCCCACAAGTGAAAAAGCATGTTTCTCAGAAATTCGCCTGCCCGTCAGTCATATAGTAGCTTAGCTGCTCTGGGGCCTGGAGCATCATGAGTTGAAGAGTTCAGGCTCAGCCTGCCAATCTGGCCTCTGTCTTGTTAAAATAGACAAAATCTGCACATACTGATCCAATCCACCAGCTGATTCCAGGAATGCTATTCATTTACATGGACCTTTATAGCAGCTTTCTGTATTCCAAACCTCTTAAACCGTATTTTGGTCTTGTTCAGATTTCCCTGTTTGAGAGAAAGGCTGCAAATCTATCAGTGAAAGAGCTCCATGTTTCACTAGTTCCTTTTACATTGAAGGGAGGAGGAAGATTTGAGTTGAAGGTTTACAAGTCGGAAATTGGTGCTTGGATTTCTTCTGCAGCTCCTTTATGTGGCGTTAATTCTTGTAAAAAAGCGTGTCGTATGACTCCATACCCTATTTGTAAGTTTGGATTATTCATTCTGGATGCATGTGAATTTTTCTTTGAAATTTTCATTCTTTCTGGAAAATAATGAAGGTGGATTTGAAAATGAATTGTCTGGAAAATTTGTATGTATGGCTTTGGCTTTTACAGCTGCCATTTTTTAAAGTATTCACCTGGATATGGAACAAAACCAAAAAAGCATTTAACACCTCCCCACACTTCTTGTTTCTCATCCTTTCCATCAGATGGCATTTCTCTACTCTAGCAATAGATAGTGTGTTCTCTCCTGTAGTAATTCCATCCAGAGTGTACTAAATTGGTGCAGAGACATTTGCCCCTCCAGCTATCTCTGTTCTCCCCCTAAATACCCCTTGCATATAAGCATCGTGATGCAGACTTAGTGTGAACAAGTGGTAACCTCTTTTGCAATGTGTGGACCAGCAAGGGATGAAAATAGAGATGCTGTGAGATTGGAAAGAGGTTTGTATATCCAAAGGAAGAGAGAAGGGAATTACATTAATAGGACATAATGGCATTGTTTATTTTGGCATTAGTGTTGTATGGCTTTTTAGGTACGTGGCAAATTGGCTTTGATTCTTAGCTTTCTTTATGTGTTGTGTTACCCCGACAGCACCGTGTATTGCAAATGTTGGGAACGTTTGCTTGTACATACATTTGTAAGTCTTATTGTAATGGCTATTATTGAAATAACACTGAGCTGTGAATGAAGTGTCATGTTTAGATGCCTGCTGGAATATTGTTCATCCATTTTCCATTAAGTTGTAACTATTTACTATTAGCAAACTTTCTGTACTTGAACATCAGGAGATGATCTTGGAGGAGTTTTCTTTGTTTCTAGGTACCATGAAGGAGAGCAGTGCAAGTTATCACTGTTTAGTAGAAACTAGGAGTGGACCACAGAATTCAGAACCATACCTTCCTCTTTACAGTTGTTCTGCTACTTCCTAGTATTGACTAGCCAGACAGTTTAATTTTAAATGGAAAATAGCCTTGTGATAACTAAGAAGGTTCCTCATTAAAATAACAAAGTACTGGTAAGTGGTAGCTAGAAACAGCTTGTTCAGAGGGACCAGGGCCACTTACGAATCGGCAAAAGGTAGCCCTGAGCAAGATGTGAACAATGAACTGTCAGGAAGTGAACAGTGAATTTTGCCCATTAAATTTCCTTTCAGATGTGTTTGTAACCTATTTGCCTTTCCTTTTCTCTTTCATTTGATTTCAATAGTGCACAAAGAAGACTTTTCTGTCATTCAGATCTATTGTTCCAGCACCTTGAGGGGTTTAAGTTGATACAGCATTAACTTATGTCATTAGACTGTACCAGCACTCCCAGCCTGGCACTATTTGCCATCAAAAACACATTTTGTCAGCAGTAACTGCTTTTCTTTAAGAGTGAGGTTCCTGAGTAGATTCTCCTGATCTTTGGCAAGGCGACCTAAGCTATAATCGTGGTCCTGATGATATTGCTGTTTGACTCATTTTGTCAGCTGAATTCAAAGATTTATCTTCTAGGCAGTGTCACAGCTTGCATGATTCTGTTTTACTCCTACTTGTGAAAATCAATCACAGGGAACATGGCAGAGAAAATTACCAGCATGAGCAGGGAGTTCCTTGAGCAGCAGCTTATCTCTGTGCCAATCAAAAGGGTTTTGCTCTTTTCCTGCCTATGTTTGCAGGGGTCCATGTATTGTTTGGGATATTTTAAACCATGTGGTATAAAATAAGAACTTGCCCATAAGAGCATGACTATGCTTTTTATATGCCTCAGATTCTCTAGTCTATAACTCATTAGTGTGATAATCATAATAAGATCCTTTATAAGATTACGCATTGCAATCAAGCAACACATTATAAAAGTATTAGTATTTTATGCATTCCATGGAGGTGAAAGTGATGCAATAGTTACAGATATCTATATATTTGTCACATATAGATGAAATATATATGTGTGTATCTATGTTTCTCAGCTGAACAACGAAAGCTCCTTTCCTGTGGAAACATGCTGTAGTCCTGATTAACTCGAAGAGCAGGAGGAGGCAACAAATGTGTTGCCGTGTGCTTGAGCAAGAGGCTTTTTGTGGGTTTGTAGGATGCCAGCGCAAACCGTAAGAAATTATATGTCTTTGTGTGTGGCCTACAGCAATATCCGAGCTGGAAGGAGATATTGAATAGCAGGGGTGGTGCTTGCAACCACGTCAAGAGCTTTAATGAAGCTTTCTACATCTAAAGGCTCTGGTTAGAGAGAAGTGAGGGTGCTGCACACTCTGTTCCAGAGCCACGAGTCAGTCCTTGTAAGGTCAGTGCTTAGCAGGGCTCGGAGGAATCCTGTAGTAATTAAGCCGAAATCTTCAGTGGAGTTTGCAGCTGCTGCGTTACTGTTGGCAGAAAGCTTATTTCTGAAAATACAGCAGAGAAAGTTGTTATTGTTGTTGTGGGCAGCAGGCACGACTGAATCCCTAAATAACTGATGCCTGTGCTTAGCTGTCTTCCCACTGCAGTGTATTTCCTAATCCTTGCTGGTTCACTTTTCTTGCCCAACAGTGACACTGCTTGCTTGCTATTTAAATACTGTTATTGGTCAATGGCTGGTACTGACTGCAATTCAAACAAAAACAAATGCTAAGGCCTCTGATGTAATTGCTTTCTGATGTACCACATTTTGTCTGTGAAGCAGGTAGCCTTGTTCATAGACAGCCTCTGGTTTAATCTTGATTTTAAATCAGTCAGCAAAGCCATCCAGCTCTCCAGTTTCTGATTCTGTTTATTACCAACAGATTTGCATTTATATATCTTGGTTTCAACAAACTCCTTTTTGAGGTTTTAAGGCTTACTTTTCTCAGTTGGTGTAGACTGGTGCTCACTGGCTTCATTAGGGCCCCTCAGTGGTGTGCATTTAAAGATGTGTCTTTTCCAGAAGTGTAGCCTCATCATTTTTATGGATCACTAAATTGCAATGTTGTTGAAGGCAAAACCAGCAACAGCAAAACTATCCCTAGTGTAATATTCAACATGTTGTGGAGCTGTAAAAGAAATGGGAAAAAAACTGGTTTCTGTTAGACCTTATAGGATAAAATGACCCAAAACAGAAAAACCACTCCTATCTGGAAACTTCATCAAAATTATGGTGAAACTAAATAGGCAGAGTGAAAGTAAAGGCTGTGGCCAAAGCATTGTAAGTTTTCCAGTGGAAAGATATCTTCTGTTGCTGAGCTGTATCTTATGTTTTGGGTGGTGATATAGGATACTGATGGACATCAACAAATGCTGCATGTTGCTTACATTAAATTTTAAATATTATTTAAAGAACTTGAGAGAATACATGGCTACCAAATGGAAGACGATTGGTCACTGATAGGATTTGAAAGTGGATTTAAAATCCATAACAAAAATTAACATATATGCTCTATATGCTTTGTTTTCTACACTGGTTGTGAATGTTCTTGCAAAGCTGCCCAAGGACCACATGATATAATTTAGGGGTTAAATAACTTTCTTATTATTGTTAATCTAATTTCCATTTGAACTTAAGCCCTTTCACCTGCCCATTCCTGGGGGGAAATGAAATATATTTACCATAATTGAACTGTAGCTTAATTTCTTTAGGTACACAGTAAACCAATGATCTCTGGAGAATGTGCTTCTGTTCTATGAGGCTTATGAACAGAGGAAAGCATTAAATAATAACACAACTTCCAGATATTTATGGCTGCAGTGAGATCACCTGACATTTGAGGCTTTATTTTTTTAATCTGAAATTGAATTAATTCAGGGTCTTTGGTGGTTCTTAAAGTATTCCATGATTTTTAAAATTATCTATTATCTTTTCTCACCTTGTAGCAAAGAGACTTATATAGTGCTCCACCAAATAAAAGCTATTAGTAAAGTACCTAAAGTGTATGTGATTTTCTAGAGCTGGTAAGATTTTGGATAGTAAATGGTTTTACATAATAACATACTGGAATTGTTTTTATTGTACCCACATAAGCATAAATTACCCTTCTTTACATATAAATCTACATCTGCCTCTCCCTGATGTTGCCACTGGTGTTTCTGATGATCACTGTTTTTTATATGTTTATATCAGAAGGCAGCTGAGGAGCTTTTTTGGGCTGAGATGTTGTGTGCTCATTGTCAGGCTACAGCAGCCGTGGAAGAGCCAGCTGGGACCCAAGGGCAGCCCAGGCACCTGAGTGGTTGCTTTTCAGCTGGGCCTTGAGAAGCAGGACAGACCACCTTGGCTGTGTGATGGAAATGCTTGTGCTGTTCACTGGCTGCAACCTATGGCACTCTCCCAGCACAACTCCGCCAAGGGATGCTGCTTCTCTCACTACCCAGCAAGGGCTAGGAACACAAGCACCTCCTGCAGCCTTCCCAGTTGGTTTGTGTCACCTCAGGCAACTCTTCACCCGTGAAATGGAGAAAAGTGGTTGTATATAGATCCTGCACATGTAATAATCTGGCTTGCCATGCGATTGCTCCCGTGACATTGCACCTTGGTGTGATGCCATAGAACATCTACGTTCTTGCCTCATGAGAGCATCCTTTGGAGCTCGTGGTCTGGCAGAGGCTTCATCAGTGTGTTGCAGACAGAGAAGTGCAGGTGTTGAGGGCAGGAGCTGGAGTAGCTGGAGCAGAGGGTGCTCGAGCTCAGCCAGATGTGTTTGTGGAGTTTTCTGACCTTGTGTTTGTGATGTGTCAGTGACGGAAGTCCTATTCCTCATCCTACCGAAGGTCTGTGCAGAGCATGTTTGCTCTGAAAACTGCTGCAGGGATTGTAAAAAACAGGGGTGCCACCTTGTATATATCAGCACATACTGCAGAGATGTGTGGATGAAGACAGGGCTGTCCTATTCAAGAGCCCAGAATTTCCCCTGCTGTGTAGGGCTGTGCTCCAGGGACTTCTTCCCCAGGCATCAGATGCATGGTCATGTCATGTAAACATGACCCAGACAAGCAAAAACTGGGCTTGCTGCTCATTAAGCATCTTTATTACTGTGTGTCTGAGTAGCGATGAAATCCAAGTGCTCTGTACAGGACCATATGTCAAAATAAGGACTGTATGAAGAAAGAAATGCTTTTTAATTCTGTTCATCTTAAAAGCCAAATAATTAAGGTGAAGAAAAAGCTGGCTTTTACTGTCTGCTCTCGGAAAACGGAGGAAACAACATATATAATGTGCCCCAAAGGAAAGGAAGACTAGATGTAAAGTTGTTTAGAAACAATTTTCCCAAAACCTTTTCTGGAAAGGTTTTCGCAAAACCTTTCCCAGGAAAAAACAAATCACAGCTATATTCATAGCCTGGATTTTATTTAGTTCCTCACTATTCCAGCATGACTATAGTTCTGGCTGCTCTTAGCAAAGTTAGGAAATGAGTTAGCTTCAATATTAATATAGTGAGTTACATTTGCAAAGGCAATCAAGAGCTTTACACGGTGTTCTGAGATACCGGAATTCAATTCACAGGATTTGCCAAAGCTCTATTTTTATTTTGTCTTCATCTGATGTTATCAAGGTTGTTCATGTTCCAGAAATGGATGAGTTTAGCAATAGTTAGCAGTTGGTAATAGGAGTCAAGAAGACCAAGGCTTTTAACACATTCAGAATGTTTAATTTCCTCTCCATCTGATGATAATAACTTAGCATGTAAAAAGAAAATAACACGAAATTATGTGGATTTAAAAACCTCCCACACACCTTATGGAATTAAAATACTGTGTGGGCCTGGAACCACGAGTATGTTCACTAAGTATGATCTCCAGAAGCATGTTATATTTGAGAAAAAAATTAAATGAAAAATTAATCGTTGCTGTTTTATCCAAACACTTCACTTTCCTAACATTTTGCTATGCCCATTAGGTAATCACGCCATTTATGTTTATCTAAAATTTTTCCTTAGGGTGGTATCTGTAAAATTTGAATATCTGCTTATTCATTTGTGGTGTTTCTATAATTGGAACATAACATTGCAGTAAGTCTTGAACTATGTCCAAGGAAAGGTCAGGTTTTGCTGAATTTTTTTCTTATCTGAAGCTTTTTGACACCAAAATGTATTTAAGAGTATAGTCAGTGGTGTATTTCTGTAAGGTCGGGTGATTCTGGTTGTGGTATGAGGAGATGGTTGAACGTCTGGCTTCCCAGGCAGATTTGGCACAGCACCAAGACGTGCAGTGTGCTTTGCAGAGTCACAGAACAGCCTGATGCAGGAGACATACTAGAGACAAGTGTGGGAAATCCTATCTGCTTCATCATCCCAATAGATGTGGAGAGCGGGGAAGAAAGAGCCAAACCCTTCTCGGAGATGTTTCTAGGAAGCAGTGTCATAAATATATTCAATAAATGCTTTCTGTGAGCTTTTTTTTTTTTTAAACATGGGGGATGGGACTCAGAAATTGTTAAAACAAGGTAGAATGGCCACAGCCTTAGTCTACTCATGGGTACATACATTAGTGTGTTTTATTAATAATTAGCCTTTTTAAATTTACCTAACAAAAATCCAAGATGGCCATGGAAAACTATTTCTTTTAATGGCACTAGCAGTGCTGTAAAATGAGAGAAGCACGTTATGGTATAGCATAGCCACAGTAACAAATAATCCTGTTCTGACTCTTGTGACAGATATTTTAGGTTCTAAGAATTAGATTATGTTAGAAACAGAAGGAGGAGAAACTGCAAAATCTGCAGAGCAGAAAAAAGATGAAACTGAGGGAGGGAGCCCTCATTTCCTATGGCCACTTGTCTTAAAATGGTGCCCATTACCCAGCAGAGCAAGTACTCCCAAATACAGAGCACTGCTTGTCTCCGCTGTTCCCAGAGGCCCTACATGGATGCTGAACATGCCTGCATTGTTTGTAAATGCTCTTTATAGTGTCCCTGCAGTAAATATATCACAATATAAAAAGTATAAAATTTGTGTTAAAATGTACTCATTTTCTAGATGAAAAGGGCAACATTGCTCACAGTGAAACCTTTGGAAATTTGGTTTATCTGGAAATAACATTGTAGTTGGTAGAGATTAGAAATAGAATAGAATGCAGGGAATTTAGTAAATATATTTAGGATACAAGAGTCAGTAAGGGGATGCAGAATGACATGGCAAAGATGTATGTACAAAATACAAATACATACAAATCAGGTTTTTCACATACTAGTGGTGGCTTTAGTATAGAACCTTTATGACACAGTTAGACTACAGCCAAGAATTAAATTTAAAAGAAATTTAGCCATTGTTTTTGTAGTACATATACTTTGACAGGTTTCATTCATAAACCTCATATACTAAGAGCATTTTTCAAGGTATTATTACAGAAGCACTAAAAAGATACAGTAACTGTGAGGAGGGTTTTGCCAGAAAACATTTCCTGAAGAAGACAGTCATGCACAGCAAACCAGAAATATGCTATTTTTAAAAGGATTTGTGTATAGAAAGCATCTTCAGGAAGAAGAGATGGAATGTTATCTTCCTTAGGTATACGCCCATTAAGATATTTTTATCTTGTACTGCAGTCTAGTGCTAGATCACATAAGAGGGACTTTGCACATTCCTTTCTCATTTCTGTTAGGAAATTAAATCGTGATAAAGTTCTATATGATGTCTCTTATCACTCTGTAGAGTAGCAATTTAAAGACCAGAAACACATATAGTTTTTCATCTTTATGATCCAATTTTGACCACTGGAGTTTGTTTCCTGCTGCTGTTTCCACGAGGGCAGAAAACGCTTTGTCCAAAATCCACTTACTTCTCTGCTGGCCTTCAGTTTGAGGAATGTTCTGTTAAATCCAAAATACATGGTTGCAATACTGAGCAAAAATTGGCTTCCTGCTAATAAATTAATACAAATAGTATTTGGGTTTCTCTTGGCTTTCTCATTAGTTCCTCATGTGAAGGGTGAGTAAACTAAACATGAGAAATGATAAGAAAACATACTTTGCAAAATGAAGCATCAGTTACAGTCGAAGAATTGACTGTGCTGGAATTTAAGCAATGAGAAGAGCAAATTGTGGGTGTGAGGAGTCTGTGGTACCTAAAAAAGACAGGATGGGCTTGCCAGCCATGAGGGGAGAGTGCAAGGGGCAGCCTGGAGTGCCAATGTCAGCCCACACCAGAGAACCTCCACGAGTGGAAAGCCAGGAAGATGAAGGAGCAGCAGCATAGATGTGTGCCCTGCATCCTTATGTTCAGACTCATTTTGCAGTGGCACTCCCTGAACGTTATTTTTATTCTCAAAGTCCCTCAGTGAGACAATTTTGTTACAGCTCCTGCTTTTCAACCTTTACGGTGTTATTCCGAAACTAATCCATGTTTTGCTTTCTGAAAATAACATGGAGGACATAATGGAGATGAATATCCAGTCAAAAAACTTAAATTGCTGTCTTTAAGGGTTGATCTTTAAATATAATCTGCCTGCAAGTAAAGTACACTTATGGTCATTTGGATACAAATACACTTTTATAAGAGAATTATTTGCTCTGGAAAGTGAGCAGAGGGAATTTAGAGAAGCATGTACAAAAATTACTCGGAAGCTCAAGGAATCAATTTATGCATTTGGAATCAGCTGGAATTTATGCAAGGAATCAGTTTAAGCATTAAAGTAATGACAATAAAGCTTTACCAGCAGAAGCTACAGAGGCTTCAGTGTCTTGCATTAAAGCACGAGTATTTATAAAAAAGGGAGAGAAAAGCTTGAAGATTATTTTATTTCAGTGTCAGGTCAAATTATTGATGGTGATTTGCAGCTGACAAAAGGGTAGCAGCAAAGACATTTAAAAGTGGCAAGTTTAGGTATCATGAGGAGGTGAGGGACCGTCCTGGAAGTGTCTGAGTCTACCAGGCTCAGTCTTAATGAATACGAGGTACAAATTCCAAGATGGACTTCAAAACAAATAGGGTGGAGGTATTTTTGTTGGTTTAGGGGTAGGTTGTTTGGTTGGTTGTTGTTTTGTTGGGTTTTTTTTCTTGTTTTCAAACTAACTCAAGATGAGCAAGTTTAAACATCATCTTATTTCTTCCAGAGTGGTGAGAATTTGAGTACAGATATCCTTTTTCTTCCTGCATGCTTTTTTGGTTTGGCTGTTTTTTTACAGTAAATGCATTTTCCTGTAAAGACTGCAGCACATGGGTTCCCAGGGAATAGTTCAGTTGTGTTTTGACTTTTAAAACATTTTATACTTTCTTTTCCTCTAAACTTCGGGCATTTAGAATGCATTAGGGTCACTGGTTCTAGTGGGAATGCTGATGTTAAGGTTAGTTCAAGGGTAATTCAATATTTTTAGGAGGTGTCAGTATTGAAATTCTGTAAAAGCAAATATGCACTATTTTGAGTGTAGGTCTAGATAATAGATATCTTGTATTAAATTCAGGTTTGTGTGGAGAAAAGGTAATATGCAGTTACAGAAGTATGTCAAGTGACACTGGAGTGTACAAAGCAATAATGAAAGTATAAAATTAAGCTCCTAACTATCTAATTATAAATATGTATATATCTGCATCCGTACATTGTATCATGATTATGCAAAGAAGGAAGTGGAACATAGTCTTGTAAAATTGGAGAAGGTTTATCTTTGATGACCGTTCCCATGTAACTGTCACAAGGAACTGTTGATCCAAAAGGCCATGTGAACATAGCTGTAGAGCAGAAAAATCATGGAACTAACTTCTTCCACTCTAATAATAAATAAATGATGTTAAAGTGCTCATTATTTTAATTAAATTAATGTGTAGTCATTAATAGTTATGATACTTCATTCCCCCACCTGGTAGACAAGAAGGATTGTTAATCCAGGGCTCAGCAATACAAGAGCAACACAGCTCCAAGGCACCTCAAAAACTGGATGAAGAAACAACTGCTTATATTGCTGTTCGGACATAGATTTGTAGCTTACCCACAGCAGTTGTCTTGATATTGCTGTTAAAAGTATTTTGCCTTGTCTTCTGATCACACAGGTCTTACAGATACTCAAGGAAATATGCATTTGGTAAAACTTGGCATGATATATATAGCTTGGAGTAATGAGTAAGTTCTTAATTAAATGAATTATGTAGACATTTTTTAATTGTCCAAATGCCAAACCAGATACACTGGGCTTTGGAAATTCTCCCTATTTTTAGAGCAATATTGACTTTGTTTCTTACCATGATATTTTTTCAGGCTAGTAATCTATAATGTACTTGAGCTATTTTGATATGGTTATCTTTAATTAAGCACATAACTTATTAATATTTTGAAAGTTGGATTAAATTCTTTTGATACTATTTTAACATGACTATTTATAATTATATTCTTTCGCTACAGCAGACAGATTGGTAAGCCATTAGTTATTAGGGAAAAAAAATTGTTCTAATGGATAAACAGTGCCTTTCAGACAGTAAGCTGATAGTGTCAAGCATCACTCAGGAGGGCCAAAATAAGCACTTCAAGGCTATTACTGGACTGCATGTATCTACCAGTATTTAAATAATAATTCATAAAAACTGTGTGGTTTTAAACATATGGCATTGTGTCATGTTGTATAATATTAGAAATATCCTTCCCCAGCATGTGCTTAATACTGTACTGTGTTTTGGTATTGTGACAACAAGTGCCCTGTGAAAGTGAACCAGTTAATGCCTGGTGTGATTTACGGTGTTTTAAGTTGGGAGGTTGTAACCATAAATATTCTAAAGGGCTTTGATTTTCAGATGATGCCAAACATTCCCATTTTGAAAAATGGCTCTCACTGAAATGTGTAACGTTGGGAAAGTAAACACAACATTTTAAATTTAATTTCCATTCTCTTCTGTGACAATTACAGATCACATGAAAAAGGAAGCCATCATAGCATGTCATATATTGAACTCGATGAAATGTATTACAATGTGAACCTCTGGAGGGTTTTTTCCTCCAGTGGGGCTCTAATTTATACTTGCTCATCCAGGAATAAATAGTGCTATTTTCTGACCTGTCATCTGTCTCACCTCAACTCTCTTCAGCTTCTACACTGAGAAAATTATGTCGTTGAACCGAATGCTAAAGCAGCAAACTGTGTTAAGATTAATTTTACAGTCCAGCCCTTAAAAATTTTAGAAACTATTTTGTTCATCCTTTCATTACTGTGACAGTAGATTTCCAGTGTGGCATATGTACACATACGGTAGGTGCGTGTGTATAGAGGAAGAGACAGAATGACTGAATGAATACATAAATGAGTGAATACTGGTGATGTTCTGAGTTCTTCTGCCAGTTCTCCTGAACTTCTTGATCTCATTACCACCACCCAGTGGAAAAGCTTGGAGCTAATGCCAATTCCTGGTGTGAACTTCAGGACTTCTTCCCACGGAAATACCCACTGCTTCAGTAAATGAGCCCAAGCTCATGGACGTGAAGTTTCTAATTGACTGTGGAATACTTTAGACCAATTTTTTAGACTCCAGATTTTTTAACTCTAGAAAAAATTTGTGGGGATGTTGGCAGGGAAAATAATCTGTTTGTAATAAATGGCCACAAATCGTCTGCTATTCTAGATCTCAACATTTGCAATTTTCCTATTTATTTGTGAATTTCCATTTATCAGGTTTTCCCTTAATGACTTGTTTATTTTTGTTAAAAGCTTTGCATGTCTTAAGCATCTTGGAAGTGTTGTATTTTTTAACAAAGCAAGTTTAAACTGGATAAAATTAATTAAAAAAATTAATTAGTAAAAATGAAAACTTGGTGCTCTTTATGTAGTCAAATCCATCTCCAGAAAAGCACCAGACACAGAATGGCTGCTTGAAATCTCTCTGGATATTGTTTGCAGTGTTAATGTGTTGTTTGCTTTAATGTAGTGTTATGTACCTTGCCTGCTGGATTGTACTGAGCTTTGCCTGGTGGCTTGGTGGAAGTGCACCCTTCTGTGGTCTTTTGGCTTTTGCTTTTTGATTTATGAAAGAGTATTTTTTTTTTATTGAGTTTTTTCGTGTTGTCACTGAAAGACTGTTCCTTGCACTGTTGTGCTAGATAGTTAGAGAAGTGAAACTGAAGAGGATTTTATGTAGCAGTCAGTTGGGAAAAGTCATGGAATAGTTTGGATTGGAAGTGACTTTAAAGACCATTTAAAAAAGACTATCTGAAAAACAAAACCTAAGGACTCTCCTGCCACATTCAGGTACACTTTCGACTAGAGATGGAAGCATTGCCTTTGAGATAACATACAATTTTTTTCTTATTATTTTTGATAATTTAATTTCATTTATTCTGTTTGGGTTTGACTTGGATGTTTGGTTTGAATGGAAATTGGGAAACTATAATTCCATGACAGACTGTTTTGGGGATTCATTTTCCAGTTGCTGACTCCATTTGCTTCTCACATAGAGACACTCGATTTGATAGAGGATTTGCTTCTAAGGCAATGTTTAACATAGTAGAGTGAATTGCATTTTCAGTGTTTGAAATGGGCAAGAGTGGCTTTTGCAGAGGGTTCTTTCACCTTGGCTTGGGCCATCAGGTGTTTTCTGGCCTTTGTAAAAATATCTGGCTGTTTAATACTATTATAGTACATCAGTAACTTGTTGGTGTCACCTCATATTCAGTGTGTCATTTGCAATTTTATTTGAAATTTTTATTTGTCTGGTTTGGTTTTTTTGTTAGGAAGGGATTGAGGAAGGAAACAAAAAGATGCAGTATGCATGTGCTGTTAGGGAAATTCTGCAGCATAAGCATTAAGAAGGGAAGATACAGAGAATAGTGTATTATATCCAGTAATAGCGAAGTTTTTCCCAATAGTGTCCTAAAGCAGGCAGTGGTAATATTGGTAACTGGGAGGAGCAGGGGCAGAAAAGTGTTTGCATCTCTTAACACAGCAATGTGGTGCTAGATACAGATGCTAAGCGGATACGTGAAAAGAGGGAGGGGATAATTCTTGCTGGACAAGTTTTTTCCTGGAGCTGTTTTGAATAAGCAGTGGTATGAAATTATGTGCTTTGGAGGGCTGAAGGAGCAAAGAAAAGAAAATAGAGTACGTTTTAATAAATCTTTGCTGCTACTTTTGAGATGGAGCAGAAATGCTAGTTCAAGCCTTCAGAGTCCTCTTCCTGTGACAAAACTTCGGGGGCTGCAGGCTATAGCCCATGATTGGACTGCATGCTGAAGGGCTTTAAGGCACCACTGCCTTTCCCTAGCTTTGTGATACCAGCGCTCCACCCAGCTCAAGTGTTGGAATAGGGAGCCCACTCTGATACTCTTCACACACCATGAAGGATGTGCTGGGAACTAGGCTACCAGAGTGTCCCAGTTTCCTCTTTTTCCTGCTGTACCACCCCCACAGCTGATGGATGAATGCAGTTGTAATACAGTGTATAATGTGCATTATCCCATAGTGGCCTTTAAAAGGTACACGGGATACTCCCGGTTTTCCTTCCACTTAATGCAAGGATGATGGACACCTGAAACAAGGAGAAACATACAAGGCTAAGTGAAAAGGAAAAAAAAAAAAAGGACCAGTACAAGGAGACTGAAGGTGCAGAAGATGGTAAAAAGGTGTGTCTCAGGCAGCAGATTACTTACACGGAGATATTCTTAGGATAAAGTGAATTTTGTTGAATTCAATAAGAATTGCTAGGGGAGCTTAATTGAGTTTCTTGTGACCTGAGCACAGATATTTCTTTCTAGTCTTGATGGATATGTTTTAGGAGAGTGTGAATGATTTCTCATTATATGTTAGTAACACATATGCTGTGCCATGCTTTAAAAACTGTTAACCAAAAGAGGATTGTTTATATTCTTGAATATTTTTTCTGGGTTGTGCCAGGACTATTTATTGAATAATGAATATTATTAAATATTAGAATGCAGAATATTGAGTGTTCTCGCAGGCAGAAAAACAGTAGAATGCACAAGAATTAGTTTAATTTGTTCACTGGCTTCTAGTTCACAAGTTTCCCAGAAAGTCTCTCATATCCGTAGCCTGTTTCTTGAGCTGATATTTGTCATTTTATATAGGAACAACTCCTTGGAGATTTTTCTCAAATAGAAGAATAAGAGAATGAGTAAAGAAGCAGCATTGGTTATTATTATATGGCAGAGATTTGAATAAATAGCTATATAAACAGCTGAAACCCCAGATACTTACCCAGGAGAACAGCACAGAGATGGAAATAGAGAAGACTGATGGTAGGTAGGAGCCATAGGGTTAGAGATTGATGAAATTTGCAATTTATTAAAAATAAAAGATTTGGGAAGGAAGCAGCATCTTGAGCCTGTGTGATCATAATAAACAGAATGAGGCAAGAAAACTTAGGTGAAAGATTAAGATAGCAAAGTGTCAGAGATCAGCAAAAAAAAAAAAAAAGAAAAAGAAAAAAAAAAGAAAAAAAAAAAAAAAAAAGAGGCAAACCAAAAAAAAGAAANAAAAAAGAGGCCAACCAGAATACAGAATAAGTAGGGCTAGAAAATGTATATTTTGCTTGTTAGGTGTTATTACTACTTGTCCTTTGTTTATTGAGCGCTTTGGAGGAATAAAGTGGTCTTTAATTGCTTGTTGGTTTTTTTCCTCCCTAAATAGAAGAGGACAGTGAACTTCATGGGCAGAAGCTATAGCAGCTTTTAATGCTGTTGATCACTCCTGTTTGGTACAAAGCAGGGTGACCCTTTGAAACTTGAGCTGTAGAAGCAGACTATTTCTCTGTTGCTACAAGAAGATGTTCCTAAGTCCTTGGACTCTTAACAAGAGCATGCAAGCAGTGCCTGCACGTCTCTGAAAGGCCAGAGAGCAGCTGTACAGCCCTGAAAGGGCCCAGGTATGGCTGTAGCAGCTGTGAGTAAACGTGTCAGCAATGCGTCTGTTCAAGGATTTCAGAGAAAAAGGTTCCAGTTCTTTGAGATGGTAGATGTGTGGAGTTTCACTCCCAGGCAGAAGGGTCCTCACATATCAGTAACGCTCTGTTTAGAAGGTGGAAAAAATTGTTCTAGTCTAAGTTGGAATATATTTATTCCCAGGAAAGAGTTGCCTAATTTTATTTCTTCATAATTTTATGTCTTTTCATTACTCTATCCTACCTAAATGTCTGACATTTTTGAGAGAGAACCACACCCATGATCCTGTCTGAAGTGGGAACCAGGCCTTAAGTGTGCCGTGTTGTTAAATTTATCAGGTATTTATAATATTGACTTGATTTTCACATGGCAACGAACTTGCTGGTTATTTCTAGATGTACACGTACATCCTCATAACCAGAAAAATCGTGTTACTGTGCATGTACATTATCACACTCTTTTTTTGGCTGTAATAAGAAGCAGCAAATTCTGATCTCTCACCTGTGTCTCAGCTGTCAAAACTTTCCACTTTTGCCATTTCCGTAATTCCTTCCTAAGCACTGAAAATGCTAAAGAATGAGTGACAGCTGTCAAAATTTACTATCCTCTGTGTACTAATGGAGGTAATGATAGAAAATGTTTATCAGAACGAGACACATCTCAACAACTGGGATTTCCTTCATCAAGGACGCAAACACCTGAGACAATTATTTCTGCCAGGGAAGTAAGTGTTCGTATGTGTCCACATCCTGAATCTTCTGGCAGCAGCTCATCTGTTTTGGAGGACAAGATGATAGGATAGTGCTATTATGTTGCCAGCAGTAAATGCTGGCTAAGAGACACGTTCAAATGTTATATCAGGTTTCTGGGCTTCTTTTCTAAGGTGTTCCCTCTTTTGGCACTGGAAATTCATCCTATCAATCTTGATTTTTACAATCCAGAATAAAGGTAAAGAAGGTTGGAAGATGAGCCAACTAAGAGTGTTTCACACCTTACATTAGAAAGCTGCAAATCACAGATATCTTATGAGGGGAAAAAACCCCAACAAAACAACAAACCACACTTCAG
Source organism: Cnemophilus loriae (assembly GCA_013397755.1). Taxonomy (NCBI): domain Eukaryota; kingdom Metazoa; phylum Chordata; class Aves; order Passeriformes; family Corvidae; genus Cnemophilus; species Cnemophilus loriae. The sequence continues at coordinate 632,602 of VZTF01004415.1, forward strand.
CATCTTTCTTGAGCACATCTTACACTGTGACAAATTCTGGTCCTGGAAGCCATCTCTGATTTGCGTGCCGCAAAAAGAAAGGAACACTTATGCTGGTGAAGGAGCAGGGGTATGCTATAGCTACCTCATACTGATACTTACCTAATGGTTTTTAGTCGAGTTTGCTGGGGGCTTTGTAGAACTGAGCGAGTACATTATACGGGCGTTGAGGCTGAAGATCGCAGAGGCTGCGCCAGAGCCTGCAAGAAACCATGGCTGTTGTCCTTTTCCTTGCAGACGCCCAAGCTCTGCGAGGCCGGGTGGGCAGAGCCGCCTCCGCCGGCGGCCCCGGACCGGGAGAACCGTGAGTAACCGCGGGGGAGAGGCGGGCGCCCCGGGAAGGGGGGATGCGACCCCCAAGGAGGAGGGATGCGGACGCCCCGGGAAGGGAGGATGCGGCCCCCAAGGAGGAGGGATGGGGGCGCCCCGGGAAGGGGGGATGCGGCCCCAGCGCTTCCCGACGCCGTGACCCAGAAGTTTTGCCAGCCCGCTCCTGATCCTGCAGCTTGCCGGGCGGGATGCGGCGGGGATGGGCTGCGGCGGCCGCAGCCCAGCAAAGGGCGGGATGGAGCTTACCCCGAGCGGGGTTGAGAAATGACCGA
>VZTF01004415.1:633622-712926 GCA_013397755.1 Cnemophilus loriae
ACCCCCGGCCCCCGCCGGCCCCGGCGCCGCCGGCCCCGGCCCTCCCCGCCCAGCCCCGCCGAGCCCGGCCTGAGGAGGCGGCCCTGGCCCCATGGAGTGCTACTACATTGTCATCAGCTCCGCGCACCTCAGCAACGGGCACTTTCGCAACATCAAGGGAGTTTTCCGCGGCCCCCTCAGCAAGAACGGGAACAAAACTCTGGTAATGGCTTCTTCCCTTGCCTCCCCTTTCTCCTTCTCCTCCTCCGGCTCGCAGTGGCAGCTCTGGGCAGCGAGAGCCGGGGGCCGCCCGCCCCTCCTTTGCCGCCACGGGGACGCGGTGCCCTCGGCTCCCGCCCGGGGCAGGCGCCGCTGTGTCCCCGCAGAGCTGCTGGCGCGGCGGCTGCTGGCGGAGGGGCAGCCCGGGGACCCTTCTGGGCGGGGATCTGCAGGGCCGGGGCTCCGCAGCCCAAGGGAGTTCGGGGAGAGGTGGCCGCCGCTCGGCTGAGCGCGTCCCCCGGCGCGGGGGTTCCCCCGTGTCCGCCTGCCCTGTCCCCCCGTGCGAGGACAGCCGCAGGTCCCGCCTGGAGAAGTGCAGGAAGGGACCCGAAACTTGTCTATTTGCTTGTCCGAGCCGTTTGGGTAGAGAGATGCGTTTGTTCGAGCACAGCCTGAGAAACGATCCGCGTTTTGGTTTGTTGGCTGCCAAGTTCTTTTTAAAAGCACAACTCAGGGTTTGACAGGACTTAGTGGGTTTAGGCAATTTGGCTTAGATGGCCCGGTAAGTCTGCGCAGGCTATTCGGACTGTTTCTGAATTCATCCTCCATACTTAGGTATCTTGACATCGATTGGGTTTCCTATGGTTTTGCTGACTTGCTTGGACTCGCTTCGTGCTGTTACTGAACTTTAATGGAAGAGCAACGACACAATAGCCTTGGCAATACATGTGGTCTCCTGCCTGCTCAGATAAAAGGGATATGGGATAACGGCAGGCTGGGTGAGCTGCATCACGTAACAGCTCAATCACGGCACAACACAGTGTGGACAGATGTCTGGAGAGGAGGATGGAGCTGAAAGAGGGGCTTAGCCACGTTGTTTATCTCTCTCTCCCATCACTGCCTTATTCCAAAATCCCCTTTGGAGGAGAGGGAGCAGAACTTACTCACTCACCACATTCTTGTTCCCTCGAATGCACGACCTATATTGATGGGGAATTTACTGAAGTACTTAACATTTGCTAGAGTTGGCAAGCTTGCAATTTCTCCCTAAATAAAGAGATTAAAGCAAGTCTGAGCCAAGTCATAAAAATAGTAACTACTACGAGAGAATCTGAGGCAGATTTTTGGACTGCTTCAAATGTGAAGTTCCTGCTTTCACATTGTAAATCTTTACAATTTTATTTGCTGTGGATTCTGAATATTTTTTTGTTAGGGATTGTGTTCTTGGAATTTTAAACAAGTGTTTGTAGTATCCATGAGATGGCAATATGTGTGTAATATTTCACTGTTACAGTTGCAAACCCAAGACCTACTGCAGAAATATTTGGTACATTTCAAATAATGGCATGATACATCACCTTCTTCCTACTAAACAATTTCTGTAAAGATGCATTTGGCAGGACTGAGAATACTCTGATGTAACTTTTGGACTGTGTATTATCTTGCAGTTCATAATGGATCTGCTTCAACAGCATTTTATTTTTAAAATTTTCTTCTCTTGGCAAAAAAAAGGCAGCCCTGTATTCTCAATATTCCTGATTATTTACTGATAAAATTATTAACAACCAAAATATTTTGGGGAAGACTGGTGCTAACTTCAAATTCAAATTAAAAATAATTGTGTGGGCTTTGAAGTGCTCATGCTCTGGAAAAAAATGTACTCTGGGAAGAAATTTAACTCAACCCTGCTCTTCAGTGAGATAGAATAGATGTGAGGGGAGACAAGGCAATGCTGGCTGTGGGACTGCCAGGAGAACCCTTAGCTTAACAGCTTCTGTGTGGGCAGTTAGCACTGGCAAAGTTTTTGCTGGGTTGAAAAGGAAGAGTTCTTGATGTTGGCTCTGTGGACAGCAAAATGAAATCTCTCCCTATGAAAGATGCAGGCATCAAGACTTGTATTTCTGTTTGGGCTATTTTTTAATTTATAGGAGGTAAAGATACCATTGGGCTATGATACAGGGCACTGCTAGCTCAGACTGATAGTTCTGAGATGCTGAAGTACATTTACTCTGTTTCAGTGGGAAAATCAGATGTTTCATTGTTTCAGAGGACTGGTCACTTTCATGTAAACAAGCTTTTCAGACTTAGAAGGATGAAAGTATTTACCAGTATAAGCTAGAATAAGTCTTTAGAAATTCCAGTAAGAGCACAGCCTTTTAGTATGCTCTTGGTGTCCTCTATCATAGAATATATCTAGGTGAAACAGCAATCTGTAAAGCTAAAAATCAGAAATTTTGAAGCTGCTCTGACTCAGACATATCTTCCTATTTGCTGTAAAGCATTCATTGTCTCTTCATGTGAGCTCCAAGCTTTCTAAAATCACTGCTTCCTCATAAACCAAGGAGAACCTGAAAACAGTCTTTCTTTGTACAGCATAGAATTGCTTCTGTGCAAAACTTAAATTTTTTAAGTTTTGGTTCTCCTTCAGAGTCTGTTCTGCCACCAAACACTGTCTAGAAATAAAGATGACTGTACGTGTTTCAGTAGAATTTCACATCAAGTAGAAAAGTGCTGGATCTAGTCAGATGATGAAGTTGTGGTTTCGAGATGATTTTATGTGGTGTATCTTCAAATCTGAGCTGGCCAGGTTTCAGGGGAGAAAGCTCCTTGGACCTTTTGTCTACTGTACCATTCTGGAGTGACCTAGTATTGCCCTGAAACTCTTTTTTTTTCGCTCTGCTCTCCAGGAAAAGTCACTGAGAGATTTTTTTTCCCTGATTGTTTGTCTCTGCAGGTGATCGTTACGTGTTTGTCCTCTGCCTGCATTCTGTTTCACATAGAATTAGTCATTTCGAGCTTTATGAAGTTTTGGTTCAAAACTCCCAGAATGTAGCAGGAAAAAAGAGCTACAAACCTTTGCTCAGCTGGTAGGGAACATGAAGCACAAAGCTTTTGCCTTCTAGAAAAGCCTCTCAGTGGAGAATATCAGAGAGTTACTTTTTGGTAGAAAAGATGGAATGACAGTGTTTCTATTGCCTTGACCTTTCTCTAAGGCACATCTATCTGTAATGGCTACTGAGAGCAGGCTTTGAGATGGGGTTATTTGGGAGGGAGAGAGAAGTGCGTGAGGGATAAAGATACAAAGTAGGAGGAAGCGGGGGAAGGCCCCAGTTCTGTTCCTCAAGAGAAGTCATAGGGAAAACCTGAGCTCGGAGAGAAGTGAAGGGCACAAGAGGGAGCAAATGAAAGGGTGGATTTAGGTAACTGAGAAAACAGGTTACTGTAAAAACTTTTTAAATTAAATAAAATAAGAAAAAAATTGCTTGTGAATGAACCTTTAGTCAGGTGGTGGTGGGAAATGAAGGAATGTGTATCTACGTGCAGTTCTGGGTATCTGATAGCACAGCTTTGCCCAGTACTCAGTGCATATGGTCCCTCAGCCCCACTGGGTAGCTGTTGGGGTAGGGCTCCCTTACCCAATTGTAATCTGCTACTTCTTGTCAGGAAAATAAATCTGAATAATGAATTGATGGGAAATGGGCGCCTGTGGAAGAATACCCTCCAAACTCTTATTGAAAAGTAACTTCAGAAAATGGAGCAGCATGGTTAAAAGAAATTGGTGGTGTTTGGGCTGTCAGATAAGGCTTTATCCTCTCCCTTTACAGTTTCTATTGCCTGAAATGTTCTTCAAATATGCACAGTCTCCTAACAATAGCTAATCTGCCACTGGAGTGCTCCATGGCAGCTCTTTGGAAGGGTTTTTTTTTTGTTGCTGGAGTACTGTCTAAGTGAACCAACTGCTGTCTGGTCTTTGTGTGGCAGATGGTTTCTGAACGAGAAACTCAAAACTTACCATGTGGGTTAGTACTTTGCAGTGATGTTTCAAATTTCTAGTGCTCTTTCTGCATTTTCATGTTTTTTGGTGTTTTAACCAATGAAAATTGGCCTGATTGCTTGGCCATTTCATGTCAGGATTTGTGCTTGGTGACTATGAAGTTTTGTCAAGGCTGTTCTTTTTAGCTGTAGCGGTTCATAAAAATTTGTTTGCTGCAGACTCTTTGTTTTGCCTATGGTCCTGAACTTTTAATGCACTCACACTGTTATTTTTTTAGCCCTTATGTTATTGATGCCAAATTACAGTCGTCTGTCTTTGTAATTCATCTTCCTTGCTGTGGCTGCTGTCTTGCAGTTTATAATCTCAAAAAGTATTGAAACTTGTATGAAAAAACCATCTCTCTGGAGAGAGAAATCAGTTGTTTGGAGTCGCAACCACAGGTGATTTTTTTAAACCCTTAAAATGTCTTTCAGGATGTAAACCCCAAACCATTTTAAAGTATTTATCCTAGTTAATACATATAATTTTTGATTGGTCAGCAAGAGCACTGACTCTTTTCTTTGGTCTTCTGAGTAGCTGGTATGAGGCTGGTGACTGAGTATCTGCCATTTCACCCTAAGATATTGCACTGGTGTAAATGGCTCTGTTTCCTTGAGATTTACAGTGGTGGTGGACTGGATGTGTGGGGCTCCTTCACGTCTTTTAACTGGACAAATATATTTTCTCTGATGGTGATCAGAATGAGTAAGGTGCTGTCACTTGGCTGAGGAGATCAGGGAAAAGTTTAGACCTCTGTGTGGTGTAAATTGCTACTGTAATTCTAGTTTCAAATGCCTTGTTGATACAGATGGAAAGTAGGTAAGATTAGAAAGGTCCTAGTAAGCAGTTGATTAAGGATCCAAATACACCAAACACAAGAATCTATTCTTGTGGCTAACAGTGACCTCTATATATGTAGGTTTATACTTTGGTTAAAAGTATGTACTCAGGGGACTCCAGGGGTAGAATGGAAACAGTGATCCCCAGGTCCAAGGGAAGCAGTCACAAATTATTTAAAACTGGAATCAAACTCTGAACTCAATGCCATCAGATGTGTGGAGAAGATGATCTCACAAACTTCAGGTGGCTACCATGTAGTACAGCTTTGTGCCTCCCAGCCAGCTTGGTTATGACTACAGGGATATTAATTAATTAATTAATTAGTTTATAACTCCTTTTAGAAGTCCTAGGGCATGCTTCTACTTTTATGAAAACTCCATGGAGTTCACATACAGTCACACTAGTGCCCTCTGAAAGTGCTATCTGTTGCTCAGGCTGTCTGTTGTCTTTAGCTCTTTTACACTTTGTAGAATATTTTTGTATTCCCACATCGACTAAAGTAAATAGGTTGTGGTGGACATAAAAAATGTATTTTATGAGAATTTCTATTACAAATATCCATTCCCTACTACAGGAAGAAGGTATTAAACTAAAACATTTCCTGATGAATTACAACTGCAGTTGTAATTCTGCATGATCAGGGTAAGTATGCATTGATTTCAAACTATCTAGTACACAAAAAAAATAAACAACCCTTACCATAGATTTATTTTAAATACCAGTAAAAAGACATCCTGCAGTTCTGTTTGCCATATTGTATATTACCAGTAGCTGGAGGGTAATTTTTCAATTCTATCTTATATATGCAGAATTTAATAGAACTATTGCAATACATTGTTTTTCATCTTTAATGTTACAGAGTTGGTAGGGTTGAGTTGCTAGGCCAGAGTTGTATTAGTTAAAGGAGAAAAATCACCTGTTACTTTCTTCAGTGGTTTTGTTCCCTGTGGATCTGCTAATGTGTTTTTTGACCTAAGTTCAGAACTTGAAAATGTTCACATCTTTTCTGTGAGAGAAGTTGAACAGCCCTAACTCATTAAAATATTAAAGTGGCCAAATAAATTCTGCCTAATTTAATTTTAATAATTAATATACATTACTTAAATAATGATTGAAAACCAGCCACTCAGGAGACAACAGAATAAACTGGTAAAGTGTAAGGAAAAATCGTAACTGTGTTCTACTTCTAGAGTCCATTTGTTTGGACTCAGGTGACTTGGTTTATTTGTGTGAGGCTGTCTGTAATGGTACTGGTTCAAAGCATTATCAGCAGGTGTGTTTTGGTGAGTTAACAGGAGGCTATCATAATTTAAGTGCATTTCCAGAGCAATTCAGAAAGGTCTCAAGCCTCGTGCAGTGAGATACAGAACTCCTATGTCCATGAGACTCTGTGTGACTCCATCATCTGGTCCAAAAAATAGCAGGAGCTGGAGTCCAGCGTGCAGCAGATTTAAACTGAGGCAGCTTCTGCTTCAGAGCTATTACTGAGCAGACTTTTGTACTGTAAAAGCTTATTAAATGCATGGTAAGCTTCAAACACGTTGGTATTCTGTTGAATGTAATTAGACTATTACCATGGTTAAATTAGTACACTTATTTAGTTTTTTCAGACTGAGGCCTTGAAGAGTAAGTCTGAGGAGAGCCTTTGCCTTGAATATTTTCTGATGCAGATATCCGTAGCAATCTCTTAGCTCTGAGATACAAAACATTAATTTCAACACATTGCTCGCACTTGGAAAACGGTGTTGCTAACATGTTGTTTTACCATGTTGCTAACTGGAAAAGAGCAGGTTGGCTGCTGTATTTTCAAAACCACAGATATTTTTGGAGTCTTTAAACTAATTACACCTTTCCAAGGTGCAGGTTGCAGTCCTAAAAGTCTTGCCTTTCCTGTGGGCTCTGGGCAAATTCAGGTTTCTTGACCTTCCTATCAGCAGGGATTCACCATTGAAAAAAAGAGTTAACTCTGAGTTGTGGATCTAGAGAATACTGAGTGGTGAGTGGCCTCTTAGTTTAGCACAGTGGGGTTTTGTGTAGGACTTGATTAAGTAGCTGCAAGATCTTTGATGCCCCTAACTGGTGACAATTGCAATATTTCCTTTTCTGAATGGCATTTAGGCATATCAACAGGAACAATTATTCTCTGCAAAAATCAAAGCCATTGAATAGATGCATCTTAAAATGTAGGTAGGGATGAGCTTAAAGAATCCCATAAAATCAATCCACAGTATTTTCTATTACTTAATATCTTAATGTAGTTAATAATTATTTATAAGGCAGATTCTTTAACGCTGCCTGGTGGCAGTGGAAAGTGAGTTGATTTTTTTTGTTTGCTCACTTGTGATTCAATTGTACACCTGGGAGAGGGCGTGAGCCTTCCTAATTTGGCTGTATCTGGCCAGTCCCTTAAAACAAATACTAGTCAGACCCTTCTATTTTTCCACACATTTTTGGAGGGAGAACAAATGCTTTTCCCCCAGCGTTCTTGAGAGACTGTTATATGATGAGCTGTGACTTACTGTTGTTTAAAAAACCTCAAAGTAAACAAAACAACATTTACTCACAAGGAGGCACAATATTTGTCATGTTTAACCTTGTTTGTTCAATGGAGATAAGAAAATTTCTGAAGGCATCAGGAACAAGGAGATTTTAACTCCTAGAATAATTAATTTATTTTGTTAAATTATATTTACAATTCCTTTCCTCTGAGGACTGGCCAAGGCAGTTGGGGCAGAGGGTTTTGTTTCTCCCTTGGCGGAGGATGTTTATTCTGAAGCCTCTGAGTTGTGTGCGAGCATGAATTTCTGTGGGAACTTTTTTTTTCTTTTTAATTAATTCAGAGAGTAAATTTCCCAATATTTTTAATATGAAATTTTAAATGGTGGTAGTTATGCAAATAGTAGTGTAAGAAAGGAAATGTAGATTCTTTCTTCACAGCTGTAAGAGCAAATCCAGTAATAATGCCTGGAGAGTGATCTCCGTATATCCCACCTGGCATTGCTTCCATGATTGCACATGATAAAGAACAGGATTTTGTTTTAAAATTCTGCAAATGGCTTGGAGAATGTTGAGAATTGGGAACTGAGAGATTTTTTTGTTTGTTTGTGTTTAGAGGCTCATCAGCATTCTTGGTTTGCACCGATGACTTTAGGACTCGACAGGCTTTGTGTCTGACTGTGGTGATTTACGTTTTTTAAATGATTTTTTTATATGTGTGAAAATGATATTTTTAGAGAGGCTTCTTTCCCCAAATAGCAAGTGATCAGGCTACCTCCTCTGGGACCCAGCTGAACTCAAGTATTCATGTTGCAAGATTTCTCACAGCCAGCATATAGGTTGATTGCCTTCATTGGCCAAGTCTTGCTCAGATTGTTTTCTTTCAAACTTAGCACTGTACGATAGCTGTTAGAATTTGCCTCTTTGCCGTGTAGAAATGAGTTTCTGGATGTAGGAAAGGAGCTTCCTTTCCATCTAACTGATAGCATTCTTCCACAATGAATACAAATCAGGGCAAGTGTCCCTGCCCATGGCAGTGGGGTTGGAACTAAATGATGTTTGAGGTCCATTCCAGTCCAGACTGTTCCATGATTCTGTGATCTGACCCCTGTGAGACTATAACTGGGGAGGGAGGGCAATATTTTCTCTGTGTAGGTGTCCAGAAAGTTTGTGGATTGGGTTTTTGGTTTGGTTTTTTTTTTTTTTTTGATAAATACAGCTTGATTTACATGGCAGAATAGAATTGTTTAAATAGCTGCAATTTCTAAGTATTTAATTTCTGCTGCAAGTTGTTTTTGATAGGAAACCATAATACCCATCACAGAACATCAGCTAATACTTCATCAAATGGATTTTGGTAAAATGTCTGGAGTTAAAACTTGGGGCACACTTGGGTCTGTAAAGGATTATGATGCATAAGGGGTCTGACCAAGCAGTCCATGAAACAACCCGAGCCTAAATTTATAAAGCAAAAGCAAAATGCCCTTTTTTTTTTTTTTTAAGCTAATCATTACGGAAATATATAATTATTTAGGGAAGTTTGCATAAAGATGTGTAATTGTATAGGATGTTTTGTCTTCCTCTGTTGGAAACAGTTGGCTTTATTATGAGAGAGTATAGCACAGACAAAGATGTCCTCAAACCTTGCCAGCCTCTAAACCTGCCTGTCCCCATCTTGGCACTTAGTTCTGAACCTGTTTATCTGAGCACTGAACACTCATTGGGGTTGGTTTCTGAATTTAAGAAAAAAGGGCAAAGTAAAGAAGTGGTATCTTTATACCAGAAGTGTTGGGCTTCTTATATACTTGCAGCATAGTACACTGTGACTGTAGTCTCCATTTTTGTTTTTTTTTCTAAACTATTCCATTTTTACAAAATACTATTTATTATCAAAAAAAGTTTTTAGGTTGTAGGTTTGCTTAAAAATGAGACTCTGGAAACTTAGTGTAATTGCATAGAGAACATTATGCTCTTTTACATGAGCAGTAAACAACTGTTTCTACAAATAAAGCAAGGTTGTTAGTAGCTTTTTTTTAAAAGCAAAATACCTTTTATGCTGCTAGTTTACGAAACATTCTTAAAATATAGTTAATGCTTCAGGATACTCTGAGAGTAGCAGTGGAATATACTGCTGGGCTTTCTGGCTTCTTTGCATTGATATTTCTAATAGCAATGCTAATTTTTTGTGATAGTTTTATGGAAAAATTTCATGAGGGAGAAAAATCAAGATAATATTTGCTTGTCCTTCTGCTGTGCAAATGAGCCGGTACATCATTTGACACCTGTTTGTTTGGCAAATAAGTGAATTTGTGTGAACTAGCTGGTGGAATTAAGGGTTAGAAAGAGATGAAAGCAGTTTTAAAGGACTGCTTCCAAAGGTTTGTGGAGTTGTAGCACTAATGGTCTGTTGTATTACTAATGCTGAGCAGAGAGGGAAGTTTCCCACCAACAGGTTGTCAGAAATACTTGAGGTTTTCTTTATGAAACACCTCGGAGTACTCGTGGGTATGAAAGTGTCATGGCAATGTAATTAGAAAAGGCCAGCAAAACCTGGTGGCTGCACCACCAACTCCCTGTGGTGATTGAGTGGGCCCAGAGTGGACCTGCTTCATAAATCATGGAGAATTAAAGAAGGAAAAGTGGAGCCTTCCAGTGCACCGGTGTCTGAAAGGAAACTGCAGAGAGCTGTGGGAAAGAAACCAAAACAGCCAAGGTATTTCATACAGAGAAGATGTAGGGTAACCAAGTGATAATACATTATTAGTGAATAATGTTATGATAGAACTGGAGAAAACCAGCACAAAGGTTTGCCTGTCCTTGTCAGCATATCCATAGCAGCCCTGGTACTATCTGCCTTGTTTGTTCAGGTTCTTGCATTGGGAAGCCAGACAGACTTGGAGAATTTTTGGTCAGTCAGGCTTGTCTTGGAGGTGCATGATAGGAGGCAAGAAGTTCAAGTTAAAAGATGGGAAATCCTGATCAGATACAAGGGAAAAAAATAAAATTGAGGGTGTTCAAACACTGGAAGGAGGTGCAAGAAAGAGAGACTGTGGCATCTCCATCCTTGGAGATGCCCGAATCTTGACTAAGCAGCATTAATTTAATTTACTTTTAGGCATAGTGTAGGACTAAATGTCCCTCCATCCTCGGTCAAGGTTACAATTTCACATTTGATCTGTAGGAGACTAACTTTTAATTTAATCTTCTGTAGTGAGGTTCCTTGGGGAGCGAGGCATGTCACTGTTGTGCCCTGCTCCCAACCTTCTGGGACTCCTGGGTGCTTCTGGATTCCCTTGTCCCAGATGACATCTGTCTGGCACGAGCAGTGCCTGCACTGATGTTCTCTGGGGAGCCCCTGAACTGTCAGAGGTCTGAAACACAGGGCTTGTTTCAGCTCTGAACAACAAATAAATCAAATGCAACTATTAAGTCTGCTTAGGATTTCTTTGTAGGGATTCCCGAGCTGAGTCATGCGATTCATAGTCAATGACCCAACTTGTAATTAAGAAAGATGACAGACTCGGAACTTGTCCAAAACTAATTCATATTTAGCTCTCACTCTCCACAAGTCGTATGCATTATCAGCAGTATTTTATTGATTACACTTTTTCATATTAAAAATTGCTGGAGTATATAACCTTAATTTTGGAAAGGCTTTTAAAAGGTACTCAGGAACACAACTGATAGAGAAATTGAATTGTTGTCATTAGAACAGCTTTATGCAGAGGCAATGAAAACTCAAGCCAAGCATTTTATAAAGCATTAAATGCTGCAGTCCTTCATTATAGATTGTTTCAAAGAGGGGAAAAATGAGAAACAAACCATCAGCCTTATCTTGTTCAGCCCACAGAGGTCTTGCACTCTGGGATGGGCAGCGTATACTTCCACAGTTTGAGTATTTCCAGGAAATTGGTCAGATATTTTCCATCTTTTCATACAGTGGGTGTGGTGTGCTTATGGGTTTTGATATATTTATATATTTAGTTTCGCATTACATATTATAATTTTATATGTATTTTTATATTATCTTATATATACAATATTATTAATATAGTCTCTGTATATTCAAGCCCACTGTTTAACACAGTGGTGTGGCATCATTCTCATTTCTTATAGCTCTTGATTGTCATAGAAGAAGCATGATCCTGAAGGAAGGAAGTGCCAAAGTTCTTTATGAGTGGCTGAAGCTCTCTTTTCTGTAAGAGGGGCCTTGTTGATTCAAAGAGTTTCCACTTAGTTCCCTGGGGCTGAGCAGAGGACTAACCTTAGAGAAGTTCCCATAGCGCAAATCCGTGCATGTGAGGATTGTGGATGTTCTCCCTCATCCCCAACAAAGGTAGCAGAAATTTTGAGCTTACTTTGAAGTGCTCTGGTCACCGCAGGCCAGGTTGGTAGTGGCTAATGCTGTGCTGTAGCCACGAGATGGATGTTGGATTTATTTTCAAACCAGTTAGTAGAGTAACTAGAACCATATATAATCACTTTCTTACGAAAAAAAAAAATCTGTCGGAAGTTTTATGCATAATAAATGTGAAAGCTACAATATGGAATAAATTATCAAATGGCTCAAGTTCAGTGTCTCTTTGAAGGCTATGGGGGGGTGTGTAGAGGAAATTGCACTTGTATTTTACACCTGACAAATTGAATTACAGCAACAAATCTGTATAATTACAATTCAGAGACCAGGATTTCTTCTTGGAGTTGGGTAATTAGAAGCAGGACTACCCTTGAAGGTTCAAATTGGATTCTTAGAAAGAGCCTCTTGCATGAATATGACCTGTACAGAAATCAGTGTTTTCATCTCTTCTGTTTTAAGAATTTTGAATCATAATATAAAGTGACTCATCCATTATTTCCTCATCTCTTCATCAGCAAGACGCTCAAGAAATTGTTCCTTTGATTGTCTCCCTGCGAATGGGAAATCTTTACGGTTTCTTCTCTTCAGCAGGCATTCATAAACCCAATTAACATTAATGAGTCTCATATGTGTGCGTCGAGAGAGGAAAAAAATGGACCTTTGGTCTCTCCAAGTATGTGTTTAACTGCAGAAAATGAAATGAGGAAAAAGCTTTTGGTGAATCACGGGTTACAAAGTCAGTAGCTCCTGTCTCATTTTGCAGTAGCTCACACATTCCCCCGGTTCTCTCTCCCCTGTCAAGGGTCCTTGTAGGAGCTGTAAATGCAGGATGAGCAGTGCTGTTGGTGAGGTGGAGAGCACTATTATTACCTCCAGTTCTAAGATTAATTACTGATAGGTCACGTTTTCAATGGAATGCCAGGATTGCAGTAGGGTTAATGTGACTGTGCTTCTGTCTCATGACATAACTCCATGGGAACAGAGTTAGAAAAAGTAAAACATATTAATAGCTCAGTGACCTATAAAGACAGAATACTTAGTGCCCTTCTTCAGAGGTTCTGTTGTCCCTCCTCAAGAACAGGATTGATGTTGCAAGAAGTTAGTGACATTTTGTGTTATTCAGCAACATTTCTTGTTTACTTATGGGCACTCTTAGAGCAGCTACAACTTTCCCAATGACACAGGAGGTCTTGATCAAGCTCAATGCTGTTAGCAAGTGAATGGAGTCTTAGTAAATTAAATGCTGCCTCTAGGATAGCATCTGCTCCTGTTGCTGGCAAAACAGTCTGAACACAGAGTATTTTGCTTAATTTAATTTGTTGCCAATTAACACCAACATTTGACTACTGATGTGGGTATCGGGGTTGGGAAAGACTTCCATTGAGGAAATGTTTCCTTGAATTTGGCAGTGTTGAAGTTTGAGGTGGGGTAGGTGGTTCACAGCAGTGCCACAACCCACCAGAAGTCCCACGAAGGTCCCCCCGCAGTCCTCCACCACCCAAACCTGCTGTGTGTCCCCAGAACACCCACTCAGTCACAGCTGACATGCGAAAAGGCTCCAAAGAGCTCAGTGCAGTATAAATACACTGAAACCATATGGTCTATCAGAATCGTAAGATCACTTCAGAGGTTTAGAAATAGCATGTTTATTAGCTGTAATCACTTCAAAATTTTCATTGAAGTGAATAGCTCTAAGTACTCAACATAGGTATACTTCCATACGAACCTTTCTGCAGTTTGATTTGGAATAGAAGTCACCATCATTCACCCCAAAAAAGAACAGTAGAAGGCTCTTTGGGTATCCCCTGTGTCTGACAGCCGTCCAGTAGGATCATGATTATGCTTTGACAGAGCTATAGACTATGACTGACTCCATATAAGATGATCTAATGTGTACATCTATATCAGATGCTCTGTGCTTTAAAATAACTGTTGTTGCACTTTTCTGCCATAAAGAATTTCCTGAAACTATTACTATTTTGCAACTATGCTTCCTTTGTGTTATTTGAAATTAAGCCCATTTTGTCCTGACTAATTGCTGTCTCCTTGATGGCTACATCCTTCAGATATTTGTAAGCTGTAAGAATCCTCATTACTTGCACCTTTTCCAAGCTTGGCATGCTTAGCTGTTTTCCTTTCTTCATATATCAGTTCCTCTAGTTTTGATGATGGTGTGGCTTTTATTTGAACTCACTCCAGCATTTCAGTGTAAATCTATCAAAATGCCTCTTGGTAGTCCGTTTAAAAGGTGAAATTAGAAAAATTCCATGGATGTTGCTAGTGGTTCCTTGATGTGTAGATACCTGGGGGTGGGTTGTGCAGTCTGCATTTATTGTGGTGTGTGCTTATTCTATACACAGTCTCACTAGCATCATTGGGACCACTCACTTCATTCTATTCTTGTCACTTCCCTATTTCCCTCCTCCACTCCTCAGATTCCTTGCCACAAATGCAGTGTTTGGCTGTGGGTAGAGTTTTTAGTTTTCTGGAGGCTCTACTTGTGCTGTGACTTCTCTGTTGTGTTTAATGCATCCATTAGAATTTTCAACTTCTCAAGAAGGTGCTTTGATAAATTCTGGGTTAAAACACTTGTAAGACAGACTTGTTTGTATTTTGTAAGAATAACGTGATCCTTGTCAGGAGCTGACAGATTTATTTCCTCCTGCACTATTAATTGCTCTAAGTTGTGTATGTGTGTGGATATATTTGTTCTTTCTCTTGTGACAGAAGAGAATTAAACATGAATTGCTTCTACACAGAGACATAAGTTTTATTTCTTATCTCTTTGTCTTTTAATCTTTGTCTTCTTTTCCCCCAGTGTGCTTTTTGCTCTGTCTGTGGAAAATCTCCCTAGCTTGGTGAGCATTTTGTGTTGTCTTGCTCCGTGCAAACCTCACCGTGGTGTTTCCATTCATTTTGTAGTGCAGCTCTTTGACCTCCCAGTCAACTTTAGCTGAGTCTCCTTGTGTGATTTTTCTGGTTAGTGGGATGATCTGAATCCACTGAAGGTTTATTTTTTGGGGAAAAAAAATCCAACTCAAATTTGCTACTTTCATGGCAAATATTTAGAAATACCTGCGTTTTGTTGAATTTAGATCTCACTGTTGATTCTTATGCAGTTGTACAGTTTAATTTTCTCAATTTTGCCACACTGACTAGATTGTCGTTCTCATCACTTACCTACTGCAACCATCAATTCTTCATAGACTGAATTTTTAAAATGACAGACATAAATTGAATGAAGTTGAGCTTCACAGCAGACAAATGCTAGTCACCCTAAATGCATTTTTATGTCTAAAAAAATATGAGAGCAGTCAAGATGTGTGATTATTTGATCTGAAGAAGCATCTTGCTTTTGCAACATCCATTTCCCAGGGATGCTGTAGACTGCCAGGCTGCAGAAATACACATTATTGTCAACTTTTTCATAACAGGATTAGCTCTTACATCTGCCTGTTCTTTTTCACCCTTCATCACTGCAGGGAAGCACAGGGCACAGCTCGCTGCGATTTTGTGTTGCTTTGCTTTGGGATGACCCTGCTGTTTTCTTCTGTCCCCCCTTCTCTGTGCTAGGGGTGAGGTCCCTGTAGGGTGGCATGGCCATGGTGCTTTTACTCTGGCTAAAGTACCAACCTTGGCCATGAAAGGAAGGAAAGGAAACATCATAAAACTTTAAAAGGCAATGCTGATGAATTGTTATGCATGCTTGAACACTTTAAAAAATGAAATAAAATCCTGGGATACCAAGATTGCCTGGTGGGCAATCGTTTTCATGACAGACCTCTATTTGAGAAATACTTGGAAGAAAATAAACAGATTTAGTGATTACTTTCCTTGAAGTCACTAAACACTTGTTTAAAAAAAAAAAAAAAAAAGAGTTAAACTTTTGTTTTTTATGTTTCTTGCTGCTTTATTTCGTTGTTCCATTTCTTTTACATCTGTGATTTGGAGGACTGGGAGCTGCCTATCACTATGTTACTTGTAACTGAAAAGGTAATTTGTTAAATGCAGTTGTGTAATGGTCCCTGTACTTCTTTATGTCTGATTGTCCTGGGCTTCTGCTTTGCGTTTCTTTTTCATGTACCTTTTTCCATACTTTCCCTTTCTTCCTATACCTCCCTAATGTGTGCCTTTTTAATTTTTTTTTTCTCTTGGTATTTTTTGAGCATTGTGCAGTTTTGTATCCCAGATCTTTGCAAGCTACTTTTAAAAACTGGATGCCATTTTAGAAGTAGATTAACTGCCTTTGCTCAGTCTGAAAATGAGAATTTGAGCTCTGAGCTTTTGTTTTGAAATTTATGTTTTTTTGCCAGAAGTAAAGAAGCATTTTTTTATTATGTTGTAAGAATAAGGTCTCTAATACAGTCTTAATTGCTTTGCTTGTTAATTTGTTAGACCTAGTACAGATTTAATGATACTGTCGCAGCTGGCATTTAGCTGATTGAAAAAACATGACAATTTTTGTATTTAGGTTTTGCAAATGAGAGAATGGTAAAACTGGTTTATGCTACTCGTATTTTGCTGCTTGTAATACTCCCCATTTGTTCTTATATTCAGGTTGAACAAGCAGAGTGTGATTGCATGACAGTGAAGATACCTCTTCTAGAATTTTCTTGCAATAATGTGGTTTTGGTTTGGTTTGGTTTGGTTTGGTTTGGTTTGGTTTGGTTTGGTTTGGTTTGGTTTGGATTGGTTTTTTCTGGACAAGGAGATAATGGCAAAATTGAAGTCTGTTGTTTCAAACTGTCATTCATCTTGATGGTGAACACTTAACCTGATTTGAATTCACTTTCAGGTCTGTAAGATAAAGACCTGAGTTTCTGTTCATAACACAAAGATGCGAAGAAGTTGAAAAAGTGATTTTGAGAAAATGGGGAGGGAGGTGTGGGGAAGCAAAGTAGGACTTGGCTGGTAACAGGGAGCATGGATTGCTTCGATTGCATTGCAAGAAATGCTGACGTGGGTCCAATAGCTGGTAGCTGGAAGAGGGTGGTGTCCATACTGGAAGAAAGACAGACTCTTCAGAGAAGTCTGTGACTCTCTGGCTATTTCTTGAGCAGATTTCAAGGATCTGTAGCAGGATGTAACTTTGCTGAAGTAAGTTGGGAATTGCTCCTTGTGTTGTACTTGTGAGCTACAAAAAGTCAAAAAATGAAGGAGATACTTTAAAGTGTATACTGAAAATTGATTAAACTTTGTTTTCTGGAAGGCACAGAGGAAAAACAAGATTGTGAAACTTTGGACTCTTCCTGTCAAATCTCATTAAAGCTTTCTTGAACAGTGTTCCTTTGCTTTTTCCAGCTTGTCTCCCACAAGGACAGCATCTGCAGATGACAGTAACAATGCAGTACTCTAATAAACATATATGTGTGGTAATTCTATACACTGAGTGTATACACACTCAGGTGCTTGCTGCCCTGTGTATGTGCATGGAAAATGGTCAGCTCTGAGGAGTCTGGCACCCTGTGTACTCCGTTCATCAAGCTGACGTTCAAGTGTGTAGAAAAGCTAAATGGCTGGAAAGCAGCTGCCTTGTTCAAAAAAGCCACTTAGTGAGACATTTACTGAGGAGGTAACATCTTTAAAAATATTTAGTGCCACTCGAAAAAGCAACTTTATGAAATATTTAAGAAACAGCTTCTTTGAGGGGAAAATCCAGCAGTTTTTCTGCAGTAATGTTCCTATCTTTTAATGTTGCAGTCACTCAACTGATAGGAAGAACATCTCTTCATTATTTAATACTTAGATCCACTTACCACCTATAAATACAGTTTGTACTGAAATATATAAATTGTTTAAAAGTGTCAGATATCAGAAGAAAACTGGCTTCCTTACACTGTATTAAGTGTTAGAATAGTAGTTGAGTATGTTCAAATTGCTAGGCAGGCAGGGATCATGGGCCTTTCTAGCACTTGAACACAGCACTCGTGACTCTCTTCATGTAACCAAAAAGTGGGATTTTTGGAAAGATTCCTGCTTATGTAGTGCACATTTTTCCTGCTTATGCTATATTAAATGGCAATTTTCACTGTTATATTTAATTTTTAAATGAATGCAGTGGCTTTTCTGTTTCCTTTAATGTTGCCTGCATGTAAATTAAATTAATCCCCTCGTAAATTCATACATGCACTCAATCCTCTAACATGCAAGCTTTTGTTGTTAGTCTTGCAAACACTACTTTATCATCAGACTTAAGTCGTATGTTTTGAGACCAAGACATGTACCAGCCATTCCCATCTCATCCTTCCTGAAGCAAAGTGTCTGTTTCACTCATTTTCAGTGTTTGTAACAACATATTACAAGTTGTCAGTAAGTGACAGCTTTTAAAATACGGTCATGTCTTGCTTTTTCACTAATAAAATGCACCGTAAATGAGAGTTCTTGTATAGTCTGCTCTAACTGGGCAGTGGTGAATGAGTCACATCCTTATTTGGATGTTAGTGTTTAATATATATTTTTATAGTTATATCTGCCTTTGGATATTTTAGGTGTATTTGACCCATTGAAGAGCCCAAAGATTGCTCCAGTTTCTACCCATGTGGCCTTTCCTGATCTATGCCATTGAGTGAGAGTCAGAAGAGAGATCCTATTGCCTCCTCTGTCAGTAATTGGTGAATGTTTGAGTCAGTTATGGGGCTGTAGGAATGAACCCACTGCCTTGGCTTAGTAATGTTACCCTGTGGTATCTGAGCATGCTTTTAGCCTGAGAAGTGATGTGCAAATTGACCCAGCTTTGCTTGCTTTCCTCCTCAGCCAAGGTGATGTGACTGGCCTTGCATTGCCACCAGTTCAGGGCAGGCACGAGGACAGCTGATGTGTGTAACCTTCTGAGAAGTTGGGGCTGCCCATCTGAGCTGTGGGAGCTGCCCTGATGTGGCTTAAAAGCTGTAGAATTATTTTTGCCAGTGCCTGCATTTATAATTTATTTCAGAGAGAGGCTATAGTTTGGAAGTGAATCACCTTTCCACCTCTAGCACATGTTGGTGTGATTTGTGTGGCAGTGCTGTCACAGGGGAACTGGATGAAACTAAACTCCTCTGTGATTCTACCAAAGTGTAAGTTAAGCCACCAGTAAAGGTCCAGACCAATGGCTGCCCTTTGGATAGCTTTGGAACATATGCATGGGGTCTAGGAAATTGGAATGAATCTAATTTGAAGTCAAATCTCTGATCTGCTCATGATACATGTTTATTTACAAGAACTGCATCAAGCTAGAGATTCATCCTCTTGTGCAATTTCTTTATAATGTAGATGTGGCCATATGTCTACATATAATGTAGGGCTGAGCTATTTCCAGAATCAGCATTTTATTCTATAAGATGAAAGTGCAATTAGATATTATGCTTATAATAGTTATACTGTTTCCTTTGCAGTATATCAGGTGATAAAGCAAGAGAAAAATAAAACATCTAACATTTTTATGTGCTTGCATGCAAACATTCCCTTTTGCACAGATGCACACAAAGCACACAAAATTTCTTCCCTGTGTTGTTGGCAGTGTCTGTTTTAGGAAGTAAGGAGGCACAAGAGAAGCAGGACTGTAGAGCAAGAGCAGCAAACCCCCAGTGTGTGTGCAATGATGGGCCCGAGGGTGTTTCCTTCCTGCTGGCTCTGATCTGCTCCAGGGGGCTGAGAGGCCAGCGGCAGGTGTAATGTGCTAGGGTAGTCCTGGAGTACATCTTCCAGTTTCACTTGTGTGCTCCAGGACTTCTCCACGGTGTGAATCAACACGTGGTAAAATGAGAACAGTTGGGATGTCTCGAAGCGCCTGCTGTGGAAAATAAAGTACTAATGCAGACACATCTGCTCGTGTGCTCACTTCTGCCAAACAGTGTTAACTAGGAAGCAAGTTTTTACTTTCAAGTGGAAGATGAAAGTATAGGACAGGTGATGGTATGAAAGCCTGTAATGTTTTTATTAATTTATATTTGCAGTTGGGTTTGCTTTTTCTCCAGTAGAATATTCATGTGTCCTTTGAAATTAATTGATCTACTCGTCATTAAAACCAGTGGGGATCTCATTTAAGTAAACACCCAAGAATTAAGCTTGCAAGAAAAGTTCAAGCTCTTCCAAGCATTTGAGAGCAGAATCAGTGCCATGTCTGTCTGTGTTCCCCTTAGATTGTCTTTCTGGCTTCATTTAGGGGTAATTGCATAAGCAGGAAGACCTACACCTTCACTATCCATCCTCACAGTCCCCAGATCTTCTCTCAGTGATTGCATCTTTAAGTAGTTTATCCTTTCCACTTCACTTTATTGAGTCTAGTTCACTAAACAAACCTTTTGATTTTCACACTGCATATGCTTAATTCCTAATCTCTTTCCATTTAGGATTGTATAAACCAGGTCAGAAAAACAAGGTACAATCTTTGGAAATGTTATTTTAAGATAGTTAAACCCTTAATGCTTTTCCATCTGACACTAGGCAGAATTCATTGTAGAAGTTCAGTAATTAAGTCAAATCATATGCTGTGCTTCAGGGCCGGGAGAGGAGCTTGGCACCAACAGAGCAGAGCTGCCCTGTTGCATTTCCTTAGCAGTTGTTCCCACATCACTGCGTCAAAATAACTTTGTGCCTCTGTCCAGCCTTCTCTAATCACCTCCCTGAGACTCAGGCATCTGCAATAGCATGGGAAAAAAACAGACTTAGCTTAAGGATTTAAAAATAAATAAATAAATCCAAGGTACTTCTGCTCTGTCTCTGGGACAGGAGCTCTGGAAGACACTGTGGGATGTCTGAAAGGTTTGACTGCTCTCGCTCTGTCTTGTGCTGATGGGACATGGCCAGGGTTTCTCCTGGCTGCACATCTCCTTGTATGGCCAGAGGAGTGAGTGTTACTGCTCCTGATGTATGTTCTTGTTTCAGAGTGTGTCTTCCTTGCTTTGCCAACCTGAGCAGCAAAGATGTTTCATCAAA
This sequence comes from Cnemophilus loriae, assembly GCA_013397755.1. Lineage (NCBI taxonomy): Eukaryota > Metazoa > Chordata > Aves > Passeriformes > Corvidae > Cnemophilus > Cnemophilus loriae. Next base: position 654,244 of record VZTF01004415.1, read on the forward strand.
GCTGTAACAAAATGCCTGTCGACTTTAATGCTCGGGCTCCTTCCTCATAGTGTTGACTGTTTGTGTGAGACTTTTTGCCCTGATTATGTAAAATATGTGCAAATGTTTGCTTTAGATGATGAAATGTGTACAACATGAACTTCTGGGACATTACTGCTCACTATTGCTGCAGCAAAATGCTGAGATATGTGTAAAAGGCTGCAGTAATTCTTAGAATATTGATGATTTCATGCATTAAGAGACTTATATTTGTGAAATTAAGGAAGATAATATATCTGTCAACTCCTGACTTCAAAGAAAACCAGTAAGTGACCAAGCATAGTTTGTGTATAAAAGTATTTTAGACAGAGTTTAAAAGATGGCATTTTCCTATGGAATGAGGTACTGGTCGCGTCTATATATTTTGAATTACAAGGTAGCAAGGTTGGTAGGGAGGCATTTTCCTGTTGTTGCTGATGTATAACCTGGGCTGGCAGCTCCCCTTAACAACTGGACATAACAGCCTTAAATGGGGTGACTGTTACCTGCCTGCACCGGCTCCTTCTGTTCAGCTGGCTTTTTGCCCACCTAGAAATTGCTCCATAAAAATTGAGAAAAATATATGAGCCTAGAGTGATCTTTATAAAATCCCTCTCCAAGTTCCTTCCTTATTTTACCTCCAACATTTCCTGTTGTTCATTGGCTCACTAATATTATCTGTGTAGTTAAAGTTAGGGGAAAAGAGTGACAGGCTTTTCTCAGTTATAAAGAAGCTGATCAACCTAATTTTCAAATAGATGTGTAAGGTGAAAGAATAATACACAAATTCTGATATGAATTTGAAGTTTAATAGTGGCATAGCTAGAAACAGTCATTTATGAACCAATAATGTTGACAGAGGGGGAGAAAAATGTTGAGAGTATGAGAATGAGCAAGACCTGAAATTACAGCTCCAGTGACATTCTTTTAAAAGAAAAACCAAACCAAACCCAAACAACTCTTAATTTCTTTTGGCTTTAGTAAATATTGTGTGGGTTGTAAATGCACACTTCTAGTGAAAGCCATCTGTAATGCTGTATATTTCAGAATATTTTGGTAAAAATGTCACCACTGTGACTATTTGCTGCCACTTGGTATAGGTGTTCTGAAAACCTGGGGGTTTGGTGGCTTTTGATGTTTGGTTGGTTTTTTGTTTGTGTTTTGCTTTGTTGTTTTTTCCATTTTCTGTTTCTATCTTTAGATTTTGATGGAGAAAGACTTGTGACTGGGCTCACTTTTTCCAGGTACATCTGAGGAAGATGGGTTGGCTCTGACTCAAAGCGAGCATAAGGGCAAGAGCAGTTCAGCACAGCTGGGTGCGGGAGTGGGAAGCCAAAGCCTGGAAATAGCCCTTGGCCATGTCCTGGCAGGCGGGAGCGTGAGTCTGATGGCTCCCAGGCAGAGTGGGAGGGTGCTGCAGCATCTTTGTTGTATGACATTGGAGAAACCTTGAGCCGATCTCATTTCCTTTGCCAAAAAGTGGTTTATTAAATGCACTTTTGTATTGCAGCTTCTTGCGCTTCTGATAGAAAAGCCCTGTAATTGAAATGAAGCAAATTTGGTCTGTATACTGACTACTTCTATTTGATACTGTTTGGAAAAAAATGGGGGGAGGGGGAAGAAGTGTTAGAGGAGATAATTAGAGAAAAAACTAATTAAATGCATTGCTTTGTATTTTTTATGATCTCACTTTGGAAAAAATGTATATTAAATACTTTTCACTACTGCCCTCTTCTCTCCTGCTCTCCTCCATTTCATTTCAAAGATGCTAGTGTTTTATGAGAGAAGATCTTTAAATATTTTTTTCAATGCTTTGAGATTTTTCTAAATATTAATCTTTTCTACCAGTTGACTGGACTCTAATCTTCTTGAATGCAAATTCTGATTAGGGCATTCAGATGTATGAAAGGCCTGAGATGTATTTAAGCAACAGACTCTGGCTTAATTTTGTTTGCCTCTCATCCTCTTAAAAATTTCCAGTATCTGTTAAATACTGTGAATTTCTTTGAGGGAACAGAAATTCCCAGTACCTGATCAGCATTCCTGGATACATCTCTGCAGCCTGATGCTTGGGGTTTAAGCAGCCAAATGCTTGGCAAAGGAGACAGATCCCTCTTGCCTCTGTCCAGTACTTCTTAATACTTGTGTATTTTTGGTCTCATGGAAAAGCAACAGAGTACACACGCAGGCAGTCCAGCGCGGAAAGCAAATGGGGAGAAATTTGCCATTTTCCATGATGATTTAAAAGCTGCAAAGCTGTGATAAAGTCATTATTACTGTTCTTTGCATGTAATGTTCATTGGCAGGGAAAGCGTTCTTGTTCCCTACAGATTGCTCCCAAACTCCTGACACACCTTCAGCCCAGATGCTCGTATCTGTAGTCCCATAGGGACACAGGTCTCTGTTTTTTAGGGGTAAGAGAATAAAAAGGAATAATAGTGAAGAACTGAAAAAACACTCCCCTCCAAAAACCCCAAACANTATATAGGAAACACAGTGAGAATCACAAGAGCTCATCATCTCCTTTATTCTTGTCTTGTTGGGCTGGAGAAGTGGAGAATTTGCCCTTTTCCCTGTGAGTGAAACGTGAGTGGATTCTCATCTCACAGCCCTGCTCTACCCCGCTGTGGGGAATTTCTTTTGCTTTGACCAGCTCTTTGCAGGTTGCTCACATGGCCTTGGGTTTTTGCTTGGTTTTGGTCTTCCTTCTGTTTTATTTCATCAGTTTATGCTTTTCGTTCAAAATCTACCCATGGAGTTTAGGGTGTGTAGCATTTAGATATGGTAGTTTAAAATTACAGCACTTTCTTTTTTTCCCTCCCTCCAGATCTCTCTGTAATTATAAGAAGGATAGATTATTTTATCTACAGCTTTTCCAGGCACAGTAATTTAGTCAAGAAGGTCACCTCTTTGCTCCTATTCCAAAATCTGGTTTTGCAACTTTTAACATTGTATATTCCTGTGGGTATTTGCCTAGTAAGAGAAATTTAGGGAAAATTGCAATGATTTTGTGGAGGTCTGCTAAGGATGGAAGAGTTTAATTGTTAATTGTTGTTAAGATAATAACTGTTTTACATTAATACACCTTATTAACAATTTACAAGTAAATCAGCCTAGAAGTAAGATAATCTTAGAAGGCTGCATAGCAGGTTTAAAGTAAAATGTTCTTTGGAATGAATTCTGGACTGGATGACAGACATTTTACGTTCAGAAGACAGGTATTAGTCAACTTTATGCAAATAAAGCAAGAACAGAATTTTGCTGTTGGGTGGAGGATGGCACAGTTCTCTCTCTGTAGTTTATGCACACTTCCTTTGAGCTCGCTGCCAAGCTTAGAAACATGTTTGGATGTAGCACAGATCTCACTCTTCATTGGAATGTGAAAGGATAGCTTTGGGCAGTAGACTTTGTATCGAATCACACACAGCCTGTCTGTGTCAGCATTAAACTACGGCTACTGTTTTCTGTCCTGCCAACAGCACAAATCCAGCATAAAATCCATTTCACCTATGTCTCCATATCTGAGCTAGCCCAGGCTTGAGCTCCAGTAGTGATTTGGTAGCATGCAAGTTTGGCATCCATAAACATAGATGAATGCATCTTGGGCATCCGCTTTGGATGGCTGGAATCTGCGGTACCATCCTTGGTTTAAGAGTGTGCAAGGGAATAAAGAAGAGGGTTGACTTCTGAGAAGCAGAGGAGGAGGGCTGGATCTACAAGCTTTGTCCTTAAAGGGCTCTGGCCCTCATGAGCTGTAGCTCACCTTCATCTGTGCTGTGACCAACTATCCTCTGTGATGAAATCATAAAATATGTGTTTTTTTTCTGGGAGCTGGGAAAGGATTTTGTGTTAGAGATGCATAATTACATGGTTTTATGTTTTTATCTTACATGCTTTCCATTTTAATAATTTTTGGAGGCTATATCAGTGAGTTCTTAAGAAGGCTTTGGGTACAGTCAAACTGTTGGATTAGAGGCAAGTGCGATGGGAAAAAATCAGTATGAGCTACTGAGGTAAGCTAGGCTAGGTGAGAATGGATTGGGGGAGTTGACTGTGTTAACTGTCATCAGCAAATTGGGGAATTACAAGAAAACGTACAACCATTTGTTCATTTTTTCAATCATTGTTATTGTTGCAGTGGAATAGAAAAGGGCCAATGTATTCTTTAGGGCTGTTGTAAAGGGGAATTAAAAAGACTACAGCAGTTGTTTTGACTGAGCAGAGTGTGGAGATGCCAGGAAAGAGCCAGCTGTGACCTGGCTGAGGATTAAGTAAAGTTACAGCACCTCAAGGGAAATGGGAGGTAAAGGTTTGGTGATGGGTTTATCCAGAGGGATGCTTTCCCAGGAGAGGGAACTGCATCTGGGAACAGCCCTGACAGCTTAGCTGGCTGATACTAGTGCAGCGTACTAATGGGCTCATGCTTTCATTCCCAAGGAATTTAAATTCCACTGTACTTAATGTTTAGTTGCTATCAATGCCATAATTTGAAGCAGCCTAAACTGGTTATTTTATAGTATAGTTTCCTATATTTGATTTAGATTATTATTTAAAGTTTAATGTATCTGATTTAGTCTCTCACAGTATAAACCAACATTTAAAAAAGGATGCATTTCAAGAAGAAGCTTGTAGTTCCTAGTCAGTTATGGCTCAAGTATCTGTTCTTATGGCTATTAAATACTGCTGCATCTCTCTGACTGATGAAGGCATTTTGGACTTTGGCTTATACCTGTGTTCTCTTTTCCTCTCCAGTGTTTGTTTGTTCCTCTAAGCTTTCTACTTCTAGTATTTTTTCTTCTGTTGTGTAAGTCAGCTTTTCCCAAAGCTGGGATTTGTGGGGATGGGCAGACATGTAAAGCTGGCTGTGTGTATCTGGCTGTGTGTATCTGGCTTGACAAACCAAAAAGGAAAAATTACTGAGCAGTTCAACTGGGAAATAAAAGAAATGTATGTTTGGGCAGTTCTTCTTCTTTTCCATTTCAGGGGAAATCCGACATGTAACAATATTCAGTAACCACACTATTCCCTATTGCTTCCCATATTGCTTATGTAGAGATTTAAAGGAAAACCCTGAAGAACGAAGGAATATGAGAAAAGTATGAAGCAGGATAATTTTATTTTTCTCCATAATCTTAGGTCTGTTAAAACATCCACCACACTGGGGCAGCAGTCAGCAAGCGTAGGTTGTCTGAGCTCCTGCTTCTGTCTCCAGTGTGGAATATTTGGCATTCTGGAGGAGACCAGCAATTGATTTTGATTGTCTGTGTGGTTTCTTTTGAGGCACACTCATTTTCTGATCTGGATTAAGTAGCAGTTGCTAACTTCTTGGGTTGGTGTGTATGAAGAGGAAAAAAGATAAAGAAATGTGTTACCAGCTGGTGCTCCTGTCAGCATCTCTGTCTCCAGTGTTCTCGTACAGGTTGCGAGAAGCATTTTATGGATGTGCATGTGGTAAATTAGCCACGTCTGTTTATCTGCCAATGGGATCTGTGTTTTAAGTTCTCCTATTTCCTCCTCCTTTGGATTGCTGATGTACAAAAGGTAATTTTCCCACTGTAACCTGTGGTTAGAAGGGGGCTTACAGGCATTACAGGCTAGATTCATTTTCACTCCTCCAAGGTTCATATTGAATGTAAAATCCGTCTCTTGGTGACAGCTGTGAGGTTTTATGCCATTGACTGTTTAGAGTACATGGTAGGAAACTGGTAGCACTGCAGGATCCAGAGGCTCCTTCCATTTCTTTTGCTCTTCATCAAGTCCCAAACCTCACTGAGAATGGGCCAGGGTACGAGCAAGAGTGTTTGTGTTTACTGTTTTGTATCGGTTTTAAATGGTGTTGCCATTCTGATAGCCTAACTGATAAAGTGTTGGTTTTTTTGAGATCAATCAATTATTTTGATCTTTTTAGAACTTATTTTAATGGACTAATGGAAATGTTTCAAAAAAAAAAAAAGAACCAACAATGGAAAATTCAGCTCGTCACAGTGTAGTAGATGCCTTAATATAAGAATGGCTTCTGTAATATTATTTAAATGACTTAAAATAAATAAGTGCATGAGAAAAGTAAAAGTCTTAGGTGAAGTATTTTGCAACATGTGCTTTCTGGCTTAATCATGTCTATCCAGGCTCTTGAGCAGGCTGCTGGGATTTACATGCGAATTGAGGGAGTTCATTATGTACCTAATGACTCTTTCAGGTTTGGGTCCTTATATTTTAAAGCATTTGTTATCCTCTGTAGATCTATGGTGTTGATTTAAACTATTGTGTGACAAATCCCATTAAGGTGATGAGTTTGTTATAATCTGTAATAAATCCTTCTGGAAGCGTTGTGATTATCCCCGATGTTTTCTCAGCCGATAGATTCTATCATGCAGTGAAAGTAAATTAGTCTGATGAGGGAGGGAAAATGAGTAAGAATCTGAAAGTCACGTGTACAGTTAAACAAGCTTGGAGTGTCTAAAGAAGGAATATGAGTATTTTTTGAATGATAACATTCCATTAAGGCTATTAATAACTAGAGGGATAGTAACTTTTTCTTCCTTTTGCTGTTTTGGAAAGGCAGCGCTAGATGTGCTACTGGTTTTAGTCCCCATGCACATTCTCCTAATGTGGATGGCAGTGTATATCACTGGCCTGGAATGGTCACTTATAGTCCAGGCCCCTCATGTTGAGAAGATGGACAATTCAATATCTACATATAAAAAAATCTTGATTTTTGTACATACACGTTGTGTATGTGGCAAGGAGCCAGTAAAAAATCTGACCTAGAAGAACTGAAGCATCTGGCTACAACATTATTGAGAAAAAATGCAGCGCAAACATGGAAAAAATGTAGTAATGTAGATAAATTAATTAATCTCTGCATGTCTTGGTAAGAGGCCCAAATTATTTGTAATAAATCTTGGAGCTTTTTCAAGATGGAAGTTCTTTTGAACTGTCAGCTTGTATGTATGTCTGACAAAACCTATAATTAGATTGGCATACTGAGTATTTTCTGGCCTCACGATATTGAGAATGCACAGTGGTTTCACCAGATTGAGGATGGAATAATGGTGCTATTGAAGTCAATAAATCATGTATATAAACGTTAGTAGGGTTAGTGTGTAACGTATTTAAAGTATTTAAAAGTATGTAACGGAATTAGCTGCTAGTATCTGGTTCTGTGTATTAAAATTATTTTAAACGTTATATTACTGTTTAAGTGACTTGCAAATCTTGTAATAAATAGGGATGAGTTATGCATTCCTGTTTTATCTTCCTAAAATAATTACAGGGAGAATGTTTCCTCCAAAAACCCAAGTCCAGTGTCTACGTATGTGGCTACTGATTATCATTCATCTGTGTGTACTTTGTGTGTAGGTAAAATACATGTAGGTGCATATGTATGTCTATGCTTTTTAAATATGGACAGGTCTCCTGCTCAACTTTTAACCTTCAGCTCCATAGTTTAGGTTACGTGTCCCTGAACTATTTACACAAATTTTATTGTAAACAGGCCTACCTACACATCAACCTGCTTTGTTCTGCATGTGTCAAACCCATGCATGTTATGTTTTAGCAATGCTGCTTAGAGTGGTCCTCACTGCTTTAAAGCCAGAACTGTCAGCAAACTGCAGGTACATTCCAATGTCCAAAGTATTTAGTCTTTCTGCTAAATCGTAGAATCCTGGAATGGTTTGGGTTGGAAAGGATCATCTCGTTCCACCCCCTGCCATGGGTAGGGACACCTTCTACTAGACCAGGTTGTGCAGAGCCTGGTTCAAGATGGTCTTCAGCACTTCCAGGGATGAGGCATCCATAAAATAAAATATATGTAAAATAAATATCACGTTTTTTTTTTTTTTCAGATGAGATTAAATCAGATAGAAAAATGTCTCTGTCATGCAAAGACTATATGACATTTTAGTCTTTAATTTTCTCCTGGTTTAAGTCTTAAGCAGTGACCTCCAGACTGTCTGATGACCAATACAGAGGGCACAGAATTGTCATTGTACAGTATAATTTTTTTTTCCTTTGAATTTTATGTATTGGAAACAGGGCTGTGTGTAGAAGGGTGAGGGGTTAATGTGTGTTTTCCAGGATGGCAGTGGATTAAAGAAGGGAGTGGGGGAGATGAGTGAGGAAAGGCTGAAGAGGTGCATGGATGGTTTAATGCTATTTTTTAAAGCTGTCTTGAAGGGAAAGTCTGTTATTTCCATAATCTGCCAATTAATTGTTTTCATTGTTTGTTTGGAGATTTACCAGAAGTAGGTGGGAAATGCCAAATAATGAAAACATATCCTCTTGAAATAATATTATTTCTAGTAGGGCTCTGGCCGAAGCCTTCCACCCAGCTCCTGTTGCACATCCTCACTGAGTGCTCTGGAACTGGGAAATCCTGTAGAAACTTGCATTTTGCAGAGAAGTGTTCCAGAGTCCAGCTGGTTCTAAGATCAAAGCAAAGGCTGCTATTTAAATGAGTAAAAGAATATTCTTACTGAATGTCCTCCTGTTCATTGCATTACTCTTAAGTGTCTTAGAAATAAATCCAAAGCTCCAGAAATTCCTCTGTAAAGTTCCTTTGGGTTTTTTGAGGACTTTGTCAGAGGATCTTTACTGTCTATTTCTGAAATTTGGTGTCTATTACCACTGATGTTTTTATTTATTTTATTATTAGTTTTCCCTTTTGACAAGGTAGCAGTTCTGTGCCTGGGGCTCTCTAGGTGTTTTCATAGCTTGCTTTCTCCAGGATAGCTCAGCAGATACCAGCAACTTTTAATACAGTTAGTCCTTTTTGAAAAATTATTAGGTTTGTGTGTATTAGATTGTATTTTGCCAAACAAACCCTCTATGATTCTGTGCATATTGAAGTGATGCTAAATATTGATAATTTAGGAGGAGCTTTCATTCTGCTGTATTGTTATATTGCAGCTTCTTAAGAAAAAATAATTTCTTAAAAAGTCAAGCCTTTTTCCTCCTAATTTTAGGAGGCAATATCTTTCATGTACTCTCTCTCTTTCTCTCTCTCAGGTTCTCACTTTCTCTTCTCGCATAGTATTTAATTTCCATTTGCAATTACTAGGAATCTCCTAGAGAAAGAAATGGCCAAGATTACCAGAGCAGTAGGCAGCACTTTCTCAAGATTATTTATTTTTCCACAATTTGCTCTGAGTATTGTAGCAGTTTCTTAAGTCACCTGACCAAAATTTCCCCATCCTTCGGGAGGAGGAGGCAAGATACCAGGAGAAAAACTGATCTGTCCTTGAAGATGCCTGTTTGGAAGACTTTAAACCATGGAGCTTTACTTTTACTCATCAGGCTTTAAATTTATCAATTGAAAACTCCCAAATTGACTTCTGAGTCTTTCAAAACCAATCTCCAAATGCTTACCCAAAATTTCCAAGCATCTTCCAGCCTGCCCCATGGAAGGGCAGGTGGTTCATCATCACTGCTCTCTAGGAGAAGATTTCTGCTGCTCAGTCCTCGTTTGTATCACTGCTGTGTCACCAGCAAACCTCAAACCTACTCAAGGCTGACTGGTGTGCTGAGGATGCTTCTTACAGCAGTGAGCTGATGGGAGCACTGCTTTAATGGGGGGTTATTTCCTTTGGTGCCATTATGTTTCATTAGAAGACTTCAGATAATCTGAAATGCAGAAATATGATCCATTAGGTAAATGGTGAGTTTGTGACCTTTGTGTCTCTTGTTCTTCAGTGTTATTTATTCCAGCCATGTTAATAGGTTTGCAGGGCTTCATGCTCTGAATTGCATTTGAAAATTTTCATGTTAATAATTTGGCTTATGTGCGAAGATAAACTTTAGGAATTTAGGTGTTTACTTATTTCCAGGTTTAGATGACTAGTGTGATTTGTATGAGTCTTGCCCATGGCAAAATTATTGTTAATCTTTACAACTTCCAAAATGTTATGATTCATAAGTTTGAGTTCATGGATTGTCTCTTGATATTTATTTCTTCATTTTTAGGGAAGTGTTTCCTTTTTTTAACCATCTGTCCTTAAAACATAACCAGGCAATGGGAGTTTCAGGCAGCTTGAACATGTCCCTATTTTAAGTTAAATAGTACACATGATGGTCTATTTGCTTGTGTAAATATGGATCTGGTAACTCAGCAGCCTTTAGCAGCAGTAGGGGGACAGATGGCCCTCCGGGGATGTCTTGTGTCGTGTGAGGTTCTCCAGCTCACGGTTTGAGGCTCATCCTGGGCCTTGGCTGCTGAAGACTCTGCCCTGTTCTGCGAGTCAGTGACTGGGTGCTGTTCTTGGATCTGATTCAGCTGGGGTGGAACCCCCAGAGAATAAATATTGCTTGGGAGCGCAGAGAGCTCTTGGAGACCTATGAGATGTGACAGCATTCTGCTTAGCTGATAAATTGCAGTGTAGCAGGAAGGATGCTACAATGAGTATCGATTTCTTTTGTGCATAGAACTCATTTTGCTCCAGCTTGTGAATTGCCTTCATGAGCTGACAATCCATTAAAGATCACTTTGTGTGTCTCTTCCTTCATTATTGCTTCTTTTACTGCTTTCTGCTTTACTGCCTTTAAAATACATTGTCAAGGCAAAAATAAAATAGGTACAGGAGAAACTAATAGGAGCAAAGCAATTTGGCTCTGGGTAAATTACTTTATTGCAAAAAATATTCTACTAGGGGACAATCTACAAAGACAATTTCAAGGAGCTAAACATATTATATTAAAATTATTTTAGAGTAGGGTAGCTCACCTAATGTTTGTAATTTTGTGTCATGAAATGCACCTTTTATTGTAAGGTTTTATTTTTTTTCTGAGTCTGAAGACCTAAAATACCAGTTTTATGTGAACATAATTTAGTCTTGTCCATTCTGCACGGCCACTTCGTACCTCATATTCTGAATATGTGCCAATAATACCTTCACAGATGCAATGCTTGGTTTTTTCATGTCCTGGAGGGTTGTTGCTTTTTATTCAGAGTAAACAGGGAAGCAGTGTGTTCCTCTACATTAATTTTTTGCTATTTCAAGGAGTAAACAGGGAAGCAGTATGTTCCTCTACATTAATTTTTTGCTATTTCAAGGAAGTAGACAAGTTTTGTGACACAAATGCATTAATAGTAAAATCATATTTTTTTGCTCGAAAATGTGGTATTTTCCTTGGTCATGTAATCACATGGATGAAGTTTTGTCATTATAGGAAGGGTTGGAATTAAGAATGTCTAGATAAGGCTATCAAATGTAGGACTAGCAAATTAAGAGGACCAGTGCATTGTGCTCCATTATGGAAGAAAGTGTGTTACTTTTGTCACCAAGATAATTTTTAAACTTACAATAACTTCCCACGTGCATTTGTTTTGTATCCTTTTTGGGCTGTTTTTTTTTTGTATTAGGCAGGTCTTATCCTCCCCTAGGTCTCCTTCTGTTACCAGTGTCTCAGTCTCAGGGATGGATACTTCCTCTCTGCAGAGTGATTTGTGATCTAGTGGTGGAGAGCTTCACTGAGAAGCTGGACTCTGCATTTTTAGGAAACAGATGTTGCTCTTCAAAGCTGCTTTAAAAAAGTAGAACTAACATGTTCTGTGGCTGTTAAAATTTACTTTAATGTAGTTAGTTACACAAGCAGGGTGGCTTTCACATTGCAGGATTTTTCTGTTTTTCCGTTTTTGTCCCCTGGCTTGGACATTTGTGTGAAGGTCTGATTCATCTGCCTCCTGCAGCTGCTGGCAGGTCCCGAATTCTCCTGCCAGGAACCTCGGCCTCAGTTCCAGCCAGGAGTTCTCTGGTAGGCAGTGACCTCATTAATTGCATCTCCTGGCTCTCAGTGCAGTGCTGCTCAGTGATTTCTACCCAAGAGTGACTCTAAGTACATTAGGCTAAGTTGTTTTGTGCAAGTGCTCGGCCAGACTCTTGATACTTCCTTCTTTTCCTCCCATCTCTTCTTCCTTACACTTAGGATTTTAGCATTGGCTGATCTACATCTACCCACTGCCTCTGGTTAGTGACCTGAGGAGTAATGTTCTAGTCACTATTTATTTTAAAAGAATAATAGTAGTTGAAGCCAGTAAACACCATTTGGAAACTTCACTGTTTCTTGGTTTGCTTGGAAGACCATGGCAAGGGTACAGAGGTAAAATGAATGTCTGCTTTCCTTAAAACACATGGTGGCATGGGGTGCACTACAGGCCTTCAGCCCCATCTCAGGATTGGAGAAAGGTTTAATTAGATAAGGATGGTCAGTTCCAAGGTGACATTTTCTGGAATGGACTCAAATCTGCTTTTCTAGTATGTCATATAGATGAATTTGGGATTATTAGTAGATGTACAAGTGAATAAAATTGGTAACACCTCCCCCGACTGCACATGGCAAATCAGGAAAGTTTTAGTTTAGTAAATTAGTTCTAGTACAAATAATTTCCAAACTTCTTTACTAAGCTTTTTTTTGTAGTAAACCATGCTCTCCTGCTGATAGGATTAAACACTGTAACTACTGGACTGTGGAAGTAACTATACCTGCATGGATGCTTTGAAAACTTAATATATATTTTAAAAATACATAGAGGAGAGCTTGGACATTGTTTATAAACTCAGCAGCATATTTTTTGTTCTATATTTACACTGACCTGACTTTATTGTCTGGATTTCAGTTGGTTTTGTTTTTCCTTAATAACAACTTTTTGTTCCCTTTTTTTTAAAAACAATTTACTTAATGGGAAGAGTTTTTTGTTTTTTTTTTTTTGGTGGGGTATTTGACTTTTATTGGTGTGTACTACTACAGCATTCACTTTTTTTTATTTGTTTAGGGTCAAATCCTTGGCCATGTACATGGAGCATCAAGAGACACAGAAATAAGAGGTTTGTGCCATTTCTGCATCCCATTGAGTGTCAGGGGGGCTGGAGGCACCCGCTCCGTGCTCAGGTCCTATGTCAGCAGACACCTCATAAATCTATTCTGCTCTCTTCTGGTGGTCACTCAGGCAGCCAGACGGGGAGCTGGGATTGGAGTGGGCTGTAATTTGCTTGCAGTCCTCTCGAGACTCCTGTGGAGGATGGTTATGGAGCAGCCGCTTGTTCTCTTTCCCTGTCTGCGTCTTCCTTCAGCCTGAACCCTCTGGTGTTTTCCCTTGACGTGCTGGATGTTGTGGGCCAAACCGTGGTCACTTTGTAGCATCAACACTATGAGCTCAGGGCTGTTGAAGTCAGTTTTCACTTCTGTTCTCCTGGTGTGTGTTAAATGTGATAGTTTGTGCTGTGTAAGTGTGTGTATGTCTTTTGTAACACCTCAGCAATGACGCATTTGGTGTGGCTTTGGGGTACTGGATAATCTCAATATCCCTATTGTGACCCAAATGAAGTTAAATACATGGTTTTGTGCTAAAATCATAAAACTGCCATGGGTAGATTGGAAGACTGTTTTTTTGGTTTAAAATATGGGATACCTTGAATTTAATACATGAAGTAAACACTGTTTTAAATAAAAATTAAGAACTGTAAGCTCAACACAAAAAACTCTACAGTAAACATAATGTCCCCCATCCCCACGCCCCCTCCCCCCCAAAAAAAGTCTGTGGTGTGGGATGTATGTTGCAAGATGCTCAACAAAATGTAGCAGTCCAGCTTAGTTTTACCAAAGTATTTGGTAGTAAGAAAAGCGGTAGTTGTGTATTGCTTCACAATGAATAAGAGCTTTCTCAAATAAAAAAGGCAAACTGAATCTTGTGAGGCCTTTCAGTTGGGTCTTACAAGCCATAGCCAGAAGTTGATGGAGCAGTGGTGGGCAGAATGGAAAAAAAAGTCTTATTTCAATTGAAAAATTCTTGTATCTTTTGTACTTATCACTTGTCACACAGACAATCTCCCCATGCCTTTTCGATTTGTACTGATGTGCTGAGTACTAATGTTTCTTTTTTTGTTTGTGCAGAAGTAGTTTTAATATTCAAAACATTAGTATGCTATCAGTTTAGTTCAGCAGTACTTTTGGTTTTCTCCTAATGCCATCTCTGATTGTTAGACCAGTGCCTCAATCAAAATCAACATATTTTTGTAAAATCTGTTATGGTTTATGATTGAGAGGATTGAACCTGGTAACTCTTCAAACTCTTAGGTTAGTTATTCTGCATTCACAGTGCATTAGTTTAATAGTTTCTCTGTCAGATAATTAATAAAAAAACTCTTTAGAAGTGTTTTTTCCACAAAGTCATTCATCTACCAATTTCCACTGTTACCAGCTATAAGGTTATAAGGATTATGCAAAGAGGAAAAATTACTAATGAAGTATTTGGTAATGCATTTTTTTTTTACTGGCATTAAAGCTGCTGTAAGTTTGGGATTGGCCACCTTTGTTTTTAATATCCCTTTGCCTAAAGGAAAGTCACTGCTGAAAGATAAAAGAAAAATAGCTTTAGTACCATGCTTGGATGAAGCAGGTCTGCGTTTGATTTATATTTATTGGAAATCTTTCTGAGTGTTAGCTTGTCCTTACAATTCCTAACAGGCTCTTCTTAAGCTGGGATAGACTTTGATGGCTGAACGTGCCAGTGAGCTGGACATGCAAAACCACCGTGTGTGGTATTTTGTGACACTTGTGAAAAGGTTTAGGAGAAAGATCACCACAGCAGTTTGTTCTGTACAAAACTAAACCCAACACAAAGCAGTGACCTTCCCCAGGCTGACCTTTATACACACAGCAGATAAGAAACAATGTGGGCTTGAACTCCACACAGTTCCCATCACAAAACGAAAGCGGGAAGTCCAAAGGAAGCAGAGAAGTCATATAAAATAACCTTTTCAAGGGGAAAAGTACTAATTTCCCTCTAATTTTAATGAAAAGAACATAGCAGGTGTTTGCAAGGTGAGGCAGGTAATGTGTGTCATTGTGAGAACCTGGTGCTTGGCCAAGGTACAAGGATGCCCAGGGCCAGAGGAAGGCAAAGACCTGAAGCTGTGTACGCCAGGTCCAGCCAGAACAATCTCCTTGGTCCCCGTGCTTGGAGCGTGTCCTGTGATGTAGCCTGGCAGCAGATGGCTGGGACAGGATGTTCTCTGGCACCATACAGCTGTGGCCTGGCTATTTTAGGAGATATTGACGCATTTCAGTAAAATTCCTTTAAATTCCCCTTTCAAAGTTTTGATCTGTTAGATCTGTTTTTGTGAGGTGTGCTGTTTGAGATGCATCTAGCCATAATTTTGAATAAATAACATCATTAGCACAAAGTACACCCATTAATTCAATTTGAATTTTATTTAGTTTGCCTTGAATTCAGGTTTTGTTACTAGTAGTAAGCTGATTGCCTTAATTCAGTTTTGTACACCAGTAATTTAAAATACTTTGAAGCATAAGTTTCCTTTAGTGTCATGATACTGAGAAAGAATGCAAGAAATGCATAACTAAGGAAAAACTTGAAATAATATGAAAACAATAAAAAGAGAAGAGGAATTTTAGGGAAAAGTTATTATTTAAGTCGCTTCCAGTAATGCAGGTTTAAAATATTTAACTCTTTGAACCATGGTGGTTTGGACTGATTTAACTGCACAGAAGCTAAGTTAATGGAAATTAATCTTATATTTTTGCAGTATTTATAGTGAAATACTTGCCCTTTGTTCTGAAGTTCTTCCGAGTTTTTTAGGGCTACATAGATAATGAAAACCCTTTTACCCATATTTCAGTTTAGTCTGCAAGGTGATGATGATTGAAAGCTGGGGATTAAGAAAATATTCAGTGTTACTTGTTCATAATTGCGATAGCCTTATCGACAGTAAAAGCATCTATAATACTTGTAATGCTGATTCCATGGTAAGATGCTACTGAACTTACCAGGTCTTTGAAGCTTTATTACTCGGTCTTTGAATTAAAATGTGTAGTTGGTCATTAAGGCACGTGGTCAGGTTTTATTCTGGTGTCCTGCTGATTGCAGTTTTTAAGGTGACAGATCCATGTGGGGACTATGTTGTGATAGACCAGAATGAAAGAACATGCAAATATTTGAAGAGACCCCTGGGGCTTTTTGCCATGTGAGGCTGCTTTTTGCTTCAGTGAGGATGTTGGCTTTGATTTCTGTGGCTTAGTGACTTAACCTGGATGCAGGAGATCTGAATGCACCTCATGAATTTATCCTTGACCTTGAACAGGGAAGTAAAAAAAAAATAAATTTAGATGTGAATACAATTAGTAATTACCAAACCCCCTGACTTACTTGCAGCTTCAGTTATCTGTGGTGCAAAAAACAAACAAACAAAAAAAGCCCCCAAAACAAACAAACAAAAAAGAAACATTTTTATTTATTTATTTTACATATTTTTGTTTTGTTATATACATCCTTGGGAAAATAAACTGTCTGTGGTACACTGATTAGTGGAACAGGACCACAATTTTTGTCTATTGACTTAAGGAGCTAGTCCTATCCTATGTGTTGAATATACTAAATATAACAGTGCAGTGATAATATTTGCATAGTTGAGTTATGCATATTAAAAAAATATTAGATATACTGTAAAATATTTGAAAAAGAAATCAAAAGTTATATAGCTATTTTTGGTCAACCAGAAGACAGCCTTAATCTGAAGTGCTACTTCTGTTAGTTTTCACATTCTGAACATCTATCACAAAAAAAATCTTTGTCATTGCACATAAATATATACTGATAAGCATGAAGCATTTTTTTCCCTCTCTAATCATTTTTATTTCAAAGCTTTAAAAAATGATTTACAAATTAAGAATAAACGTGCTAAATTTATCTTAAAAAACAGGACTTGAATCGTAAGCATCTGAAAAATGATCCTTTTTGAGTGGAAATGAGCTGTGATATAGACAGCTGTCATCGCTTTTGCTGTAAATTTATTTTCCTAGTGTTGTGGCACTAAATTTACTGTGGAGAATATACTGTCATGGAGGAGTTTCTTCTGGGCAGCCTGAGTAGAGGCTTCCATTTCTGCAACCTGTTCCATACCCCTCCCACCTCCTGGCCCCCCTTTTTGTGGTGGCCAGGTTGCTCACTCCAGGCAAGAGATGCCATTCGCCCTACTCTGCAAAGTCTTTATCCTTGTGTGCCACTCACCTGCTCTTCTCCCTCAGGGTCTCCCTCACAGCAGAGCTACTGGGCAGCAGGGTTTCCTTCCCTTGCCCAGCCTGCTCTTCTAAGGTGTCCCCTCACCTTTCCCGTGGAGGTGGGACCAAGAGGTGGGTTGGCCCTGGGTGTCCAGAGAGCCACTGTAAAAACAATCAGAACTCCCAGGGATAAGGTTCACAAGTCATGGTAAATCTGTTCGGTTTCTGTGAAGTTGTAGAACTGATGAAAATTCATGTATCATACTGGACAAATGTATGTGTGTCAGTATCGCTTTTTTGTCATGGGCCTTGGAGAAGTTTGAAATGTCATTTTTCCCCCTTTTTTCTGAAGTTTTTTTTTTTAAACATAGCTTTGATGAGCCTGTTGGGGGTGGGAATTATGTATTTTTATGTTTTCAAAATATTAATGTGTTGCAAAATAACTGCTACAATTCTTTATAGTAAGCTACTCTTTCTTCCCAAGGTGTGTTTCCCTCCTCAGTACTAGATAACCCACTTCCAATCTGGACAAACTCATTTTCCACTAATATATCCAGACCTGCATCTCCTTTGCCTGTAATCCATTGGATATATCTAACGTATAACTCAGAGAGATGCTGGAGTTCTCTGATGGCAGTAGTGTTTCTCCAGAGAGAGCCATTCACAAAGGAGGACAGGGCTAGATAGACTTGGGAGACAGGAAGGCGCTTTGCAATGTTTTGTTAAATTATTTTTAAATCAGATTCTTTAGTTCTTTTTGTAGATATTTCAGATCAATAGAAAGAAGATAAAATATTATGGTTTGGGTTATCTGATAGGTCTTAGAGTGTTCATTTTCTGCCAGAAGACCCGACTGATTGAGAAGTCATCGATAGCTTTGCTATACCTCCTAAGGGAGAATCTGGATCTGAATCAATTATCCCATAGGTACATTGGCTTGACAGTTTTAGTTTGTATTTAGCCAAATTTTCTGATCTTTCTTCTCAGGCTGTGGCTTACAGTGAAGTGATTGTATTGGTAAAAGAATACAAAATTTACTTACCACAGGTGGTTGTAGACCCTTGTTCAAGCATCCCATTTACTGAATTTACTGAAGAACAAAATCCTTGCTAGAATATTTTACAAGGTTTACAGCATCCTATCAATAATGAAGAGCCTCCCCAACACGTATTTAAGTTCTAATGAAACAACTCAAAAAGTATTAATTAATAAATTATAGAGCTGTGTTTTCACAGTTTTAATCTGTTTGCATTTGGTTTTAGATAAAGACTCCCTGCTGGTTTGAGGTTGTTTTGTTCTGCTTGAGATAATCATCAAATAATGGCTAATTCAATACAATGATCAATTCAGTTGCAGATTAGTGTAGCATTCAGCAGTAAAAATAAATATCCCAAAACTGTACATACCCAAAGTAGTGTTTAATTCTAATACAAATTATGCCGGATGTTTTACAAATTTGCATGACTTGTTTGCAGTCTTGCGGTCAAACTGAGATAATGAGATCTAAACACCAGGATTTAGGCTTGGGCACAAATAACTCAGTGTCTCTAAAGGCTTTAGGCTGCCTTACTTTAACATATGCAGCTCTTAAATTTTGTGACTTCAGTCCCTGATAAATGGGATTTTAAAAGTATGAAAAGAGCTTATCATGAAAGAAAGAACACTCAGTTTATTGTTCCAGGTAAAGTCCTTTGGAGGTGATTACTCTCTCACGAAAACATTGTGTTCAGTACTCTTGTGGCACAGGCATCTGTCACTCAAACAGATGTCACCCCATAAACCTGAAAATACAACTTTTTTTCTATTCTCTGTGGATAAGTGAAGCCTTCAGGTTGATACACTCGGTGACATTTGTTTAAGTGGCAGATGTTCACGTCTAGTAGCCCTCAATGGGGAGGTGACCTTGTTGTCTTAGTGGGAGTTCTGTGTCAAGTACTGTAATTATTTGTATGCAGAGAATATGTGCCCTTATGAAGGATGAAATTCCTAAGGATGTTTTTACACTCCAGGCTGCTGTGTGTGTGATGGAGAGGCTTGGAATTAGACAGCAAGGTTTCAGCGTTTGGTTCTAACCTGCCCTGAATAGAACAAGATTCGCTCAATGACCTCAGTAGATGTAAAAAACACAGAACACCAGAGTTGTAAAGAATGAGTGGTATAAGAGCAGGCCCAAGACTCAATTTTTCATGCTTGTTCCTTTCTCCTGAATGGCCTAAATGTTATGATCAGTCCAGTGTTGAAGATTCATTTGCTGAGGAATGTCTATAGCTGCATGTACAGAGACTGCAGGCAGAAGGCTTTTGGTCCGATGAAATCTCCAAATATTTCTGGTCAGTTTTAACTCCTAGTGCCTGATGCTGTCCTCGCCAGGCAGATGTTTAAGCATCATTTGCACAGAGCATTGTCTAGGAAAGGTGAGGGGAGTTTTTTCAGCATGCTGGATTCTGCTAAAATTAGCTTTTGGATGAGTGCATTTACTCAGGGAAAAATAACAATTTAGATGGTTCCGTCTCCACTCCTGTAGTCATTGGTAATCATATCAATTTCTGTGCATACATTCTGAGTTTAATGTTTGTTATTTGTCATTAAGGTATGCTGAGTCTCCAAAATCTCCTCTTCGGACAGGCAATCGCTACTTAATCCTTCCTCTTGGGGCATGACTCATCTTCATTCAGTTTTCCCAAGTGATTTATTTCTGCCTCCCCTCAGCCCCTTTATTTTCTAACTGTTCTTAACCTTGTACCCAAAAAGTTCTGTGACAAGCAGTCCTAGAACATACCTGCCTTTGGTCTCAAAACTGCCACCTCAGGCTTCCAACTTGATTTCATGCTTGCAAATTTTTCATAGTGGAAGAAACTAAACATTAATTTCCTTTTCACCTTCTCGATGTCATTTCATAATGTGCAAATCCTAAAGAAGATACCCGTGTATATTTGGGATTACTGAGATGGGTTTTAAATTGAAAATTCAGAGACAGTGCCTTGAACACGTTGATCTTTATATATGAACTTCTTGCAGCTGTTATTCCCGAGTCTCTGTGAAGTAGTAAAAAGACTAAACCTTCTGGTTTACATTTGGCAATGACATTTGGTATGTTGGTTTTTATTTTAAAAGTGAATTCTTAGTTTCATCAGGAGTTTTGCACATGAATTGAAAGTGCAGTAGTGGGGTCAATATACCTCTGGCATGTTCCTTGTGTACAGCGTGGATCTTTGGCTCTTCCTTCCAGGGATTACATTGCGTTAGGGAGAATCCTGGGTTTGGTGATAGGCCGGGTGAATGACTGCAGCAAGAATTCAGTGACTGCGGGATGGGTGCCTAAGCAGAAAAGCAAACAGAAGTTTTAATTAAAAAAGAAGGTCAACAAACATCTCTGTAGGAATATGCTTGTATTTACTACATGAATATGTACAAAAATATGGTAGTCATGACTGCCATAAGAAGATTACACTTCCAAGAGGTAAAAAATGAAAATCAATGTTTAAGCATCTGTGTTTGGGTCCTCAAATAAGCAGTAGCTTTTTTGTTTGTTTGTTTGTTTGTTTGGTGTTTTGCTTTTTTATTTGTGGGGCTTTTTTTCTGTGTTTTGTTTTTATGCTGCTGGACTTAATATTTCCATGCTTTAATTTCTTGTCAGCAAACTGGGATTAACACAACACCTCTGAGGAATCAAGTGAAGGTTAATGTATTAGCATTAAGCATGATAGAAAAGCTATTGAGAAAATTAATAACACACTGTTCAACTCTCAATTTGCATTGTGTGCAGTTCCAGGTTTGGTTTGCTTCCCTTTTTGCTGCAGCTAACTTAAAGTCTGGGTTATGAGTCGCAGGCTATTTGCACATAAAGATTTTGCCTGCAAAAAGTTTTGTTGACTTAACAAGTCAGTTTTCTTAAGTGAAATTTTAGCCAGTTTTTTGTAATAAACAGTTTATAGACCCCAGCATAGTGGTGTTGCATTAATCATGTGGCAGTTGACTTCAGAATCCAACTTAGCTCTTGACTATGTATTTTTCACACTGATTCTTCTTTCTACTAGTTACCTTATAAAAAATTTAGTATATTAAGTTCTCATAATGTCTGTTTTCATTACATTCTTGTTTGTAGATTACATTGAGGAGCTTCCTAAACAGACAAACAACCCCCAGACATCCTTTTTTGGTAACAAGACTGTGTCTCAGAAAATTTTATTTTTGGGGGATGCAAAGTTTGCATTTTGGGGATGCAAAGTTTCTTTTGTTACTCTTGAGGAATTTGCCCCGCTCCCCAAGGGTAAACCATTAAGAACAATTAAATAAACTAAAAGTAAACCCAAGTATCTGTATATTTATTAAGAATGCTTATGAAGTTTTGCCCCATAAGATTTCTTACAGTTTTCTAAAATTTAATTGAAAGTGAATGAATCTTCTTCTCGTGAGAAGCAAAATTATTAAAACTACAGTCTGAATATAGACCGCTGGCACAACAGATTTTGAAGATACAGATTTTTGATGGCTCCAGTATTTTCTTAAGGTATGTTTTCGGTGTAATACATGACAAAATTGAAGCATATGGTGTAAACTCAACACTACTTTAAAAGACTTTTTGGTCCAGACTTATTTTGATGGCTCCTTATCCTTTTAGTTACAAGACTGCATTTGTCAAGCATAATATCTTAATGAATTTTCTTCACTACAGGAAAAGTATTCAAGTTAGTGACATGCAAGTTTTTATATTAGCACGGAAATTGGTAACTTTTTCACATTCTTGCATATTTTAAGTTACTGCAGGGACCTGATCTGTGTAGAAGTCTGTGTATCCATTTCAACCCAAAGTACTCTCTCAGGGGAGGATTTTTATCTTTCAGCGAGGGATATTCTCATTGCATGAGTCATCAGCCAGGTGCTGCGCTTTTTGACTGTTGTAAATGTATCCTGTTATTTGATTTCTAGTAAGAGGGAGAAAGGCAGCCTCCATCCTCCTGCACAACTTCACAGAGAAAGAAAACCTAATTGACAAGTATTGCAAAACTGATATGGTTCTGCTACTCAAGTTTCTCTACTTTTCTAGATAGCTTGACCTCCATATTTTCTATCTCTTTCTTCTTTTCCTTTACAGAAGGACAATATCTGCCTTTTCAGAGCATTCTTTACCCTGATTTCCAGTCTGTACATTTACCATTCCCTGTCTTAATTTGATATAGTGCTGCCTCTAACATTGTTATGTTAGAAAACTCTCTTTAGCAACTAAGGGAAGACTAGCATTACAGGGCATCAGAAAGCCTTCATATAAATAGCCCATTTGGACTTGATTCTGTTCCATGTTCGGTTATCCTTTGGTGTTAGGTTCTGTTTCTGCTCTTTTTGTGGATTTGACACATTTGAGTATGGGGATCCTTCTTGGTACTAATATGCCAGGTATTTGAAGGCTGTTTTTTATGACAGATGACTGTGCAAAGCCCAAAGAATTTTCAAGGCTTCTGTGGATGTTAAATATCAATATGTAAATGCTGATAGGAATGATGATAAGACAGCTCACAGAACGAAGACTGCATACAGTGTGTTGTCTAGAAGTTTGATTCTGGTAGGTTTTTTAATGATCTGCATATGATTGAACATTTGTATATTTTAGTTTCTTGTACTTCAGGTATGGAATTCTGGTTTAGCTATAGGCTTTTTTTATATGTAGGAATAAAAGTAGAAAGTACAGTGTAGATAATCCACCAAAAAGACATGTCTAAGTTTCCCTGAATATTTTTTATCTGTCCATGATCTGCAAAGACCAAATCCCTGAACTGTGTGTGTGTCAGCCCCTGGCCAGAGCTGTGTGGTGCTGTGGGAAGGGGAAAGATGTTATTGGTGGCATTTAAATATCAAACCTTCAAAATAACCATCCCCAGCAATAGTGTGACCAGCAGAACCAGGGCAGTGATTGTCCCCTTGTACTTGGCACTTCTGAGGCTGCATCCCCAGTCCCGTGTTCAGGTCTGGGTTCCTCACTGGGGGAAAGACACTGAGGTGCTGGAGTGTGTCCAGGGAAGGGAATGGAGCTGGGGAAGGGTCTGGAGCACCACGAGTGGCTGAGGGAGTTGGGGTGGCTCAGCCTGGGGAACAGGAGGCTCCCGGGGAAACTTCTCGCTTTCTATAACTCCCTGACAGGAGGGTGGAGCCACGTGGGTGCCAGTCTCTTCTCCCAGGCAAAAAGTGACAGGAATAGAGGAAATGGGCTCAGGTTGTGCCTGGAGAGGTTTGATATTAGGAAAAACTTCTTCTCTAAAAGGATTCTTCTCCAAAACTTCTTGTCCACTGACAAGCAGTGGAACAGGCTGCCCCGGGAAATTTTTGGAGTCACAATCCCTGGAGGGCTTTAAAACGTGCAAAGCTATGGCACCTGGGGACATGGGTTAGTGGTGGACTTGGCAGAGTTAGGTTACTGATTGGACTCAGCGATCTTAGAGATCTTTTCCAACCTAAATAACTCTACCATATTTTCTGAAAATGGTTCTCTTTTCCATCAAATATTTGTATTTGGACTATTTTCAAATGGTACTTAAAATCTTTTGGGAAGATGCCATTTGTTCAATCTTGTAATTTTTAATTTCTTCCCATTTTCTCTTAACACCGCATGACTTTTCTAATCTCACTCCCCTCCCCTAGCTATGACCAGCTGTGATGAATTATTTTTCATCAGCTTTGACTTTTGACGGACCTTTTCTGCAGTCAGTGTATCCAAGGGGATTGCTGCTATATCTGTCATGGGATTGCACAGCTCATGGTATACATGAGTACTTATCTCTCAGGGCATTATTTTTTCCCTTTGAATGCCAATACAGATCTCTGCGATGATTTTAAGATGTGTTTGAGCCTTTAACAGCATCACAAACAATGCCAAGGTGACTGTTTTACCATTCACCCTGACAAAACAGACTGCAAACATTTCCCAGGTTACTGCTTCAAGTTGCTGCCAGAGCAGTGTCTCTGGTGGGTACTGTGCTGCAGCAATGCTGTTGGTGTGGAGTGATTACAAATATGGCAACATAATATTATGGTAGTATAAATTGGTGTATAATGTAATAAGGAAATTCAGGGTACAAAAACGTACCCCTAATCCCGCTCTGTAGTGTGCTGCCTTCAGGATGAAGAACGATGCAGGATCTCCAAAAGGCATACACCCGAAAAATTCTGCCTTTCCTGTACGCATGCTGTCCTTCTGCTTGTTGTGCTGACTCAGTCATGAGGGAGCTCCTCAAGCTTCTCCCCCAAAAAAGGTCTTGCCTTGTCATTTTTACTGTAAGTGACTCACATCCCTTTCTCTGGATGCTTTAAGAACAGTTCTAGTTTGACAGCCTTTTAGGGGTGACCTACTAGTAGTGCCTAGCAAGTGCTGGGTGTTGTGGATTAGATGGAACATTTACAACCCGCCCTCAATGTTTTGCCAAGTGGTGTCAGAGCCCAGTGCGTTTCTGCCACACATGTGGGTGCCAGCACATCCCTTAAGGAGATGATGGACACTGCATATGGAAAGGGGACACAGAGCTTTAGGGAGACAGCCCTGAGTGAGCGCATGTAGCAAAACCCTCTTCACCATCATCCTCTGTATGCAGGCTCCAATTATCTTGCTTTGCTGCTAAATCCCGTTTGGTTAAAGACCTCAGTGCGAGAATGGTGAAAATAGATTAGGATAATTATGAACCATGAGTCCTCTGTCCACCTTGCTTCCTCATCTGGAAGAAATTATCCCCTGCTTAAGTTCAAGTGTGTTAATTGCTCTGCAGCATAACAAGCCCTTAATCTTCAGGCTTCTAAAGAAGTGTCCTCTTGTGCCTTCAGATTTTCATCATCTTTAGGCTGTTTCGTCTGCTTTGCGTTGCTTAAAAAAAAATTAATTTAAACTCTTGCCAATCTATCATATTAAAGCTTCAGAAAAAAAATCATTATAGGCTTTTTGTAGGTGACTTGTGAAATAAATATTTACTGAGGGCTGTTCCATTTTAGTGCACTGCGGGTGCTACTTTGAAATTCAGTCTTTGGGTATGGGAATACTGCAGCTCTTTCTGTAGATAACTTTCATGAGGAAACATTTCCTCTAAAATGCGTTTTCTGACCTGTCCAACTCCCATTTATTTTGCAGCCTGTGCACATAGATTTTAAAATTATTTAATATTTATATAGGTAGTCTTCTAAAATTCGAGTTACCTACTGCAGGCTGTCATGCCAGGTAGCACTTAGAGTATCAGAAAAAAAATTATTATGCTCCAGTAATCATTGGGATGTGTTCTTAATCTGCTAGATTAGGAGAACAGACTGTGACCATTGACTTTATGTAGCCCTCAGGCCCAACCATCTAACACAGCCAGCATGCCCGGGGTGGGGCTGTAGTGTAAAAGCTGGTGTTGTTAGTGTCTCCCTCTGAGTGCTGCACTGTGCCTTGGCAGTGTCTTCTTGGGACACTATCAGGAATTCGGCTTGTCCTGTGTGTTAACTTGCATTTGGTGCTGAAGCTGGAATTCAACACCAGTTTAGTTTAGCAACATGGCATCAAATTATCTGCGCATTTGCTACTTCTTTTGTCAAGTGTGTTAGGGTTCTTAAAAAATAATTGCATCATGTTTTAATGTGCCTTTTTTTTTAGCAGTAAGTACAGAAATTACATTTAAAGATAGTATTTCTGTAAATAGACATAATTTGTGAAACTCACGGTCAAATAAATGTTCCAAGCCTCTTGTCTGTAAGATGTTGAGCCCAATTTCTTGTAGTGCACTGAATTAGAGATGTCTAGTAGTGTTTATGCCTGGGAAGAGCTCAGTCTGCTGGGACACACTCAGCCAGCCTACAGACGTGTTTCCAGGCAGGGCTGTAAACACTGCAGTGTGTTTTACTGCTGCCTGCCAGGGTGTGAGGGCCACGCTAGGGCAAGGCAGGCTGTTAGTCTGCCTCTCTCACATCCCTGGGTTTGACTCTGTTGGAACCTGTCTTATGATTTTTTTAACGATTCAGTAGTTAAATAACGAAATATATCATTTGTGATGGGGAGGGATTAAAGGAGTTAATGGCTGTGTTTGCTTTCAGAGGCATGTATGCCTCCCATCGACATAAATTAGTCTCTCAGGCTTCTGAGGAGAGTATTAGACCTAACATCTTAATATATTCTGTGTGTCTGAGAGAAGTGAATTAAAGGATTTTAAATTTATAATTACTTGAGATGTAATTAATTTCCTCCTTTTTCTTAAATAAAGTTAGATGAGAAAGTGTGGTTTAAAACGGCAGAGTGGATGTGAAGAGGAATAACTGTTATCCTGTGAGAACTGTTGCAAAGCACCGAATAATTTTATTTTGTGCATGACAGATAGTCATAGCAGGACTTTACAGATACCAAGTCAGTGCTTCATTTCTGTTTGAGATACATTTTTTTCCTTTTGCCGTGGTGAGCCGTGTGACATCCTGAGGACCAGCACCTTGGCCTTGCACAGGGTACCTGGAAAGCTCTGTCCCAGGTGCAAGCCAGCTGCTACCTGAGCCCCCTGTGCCTGCAGGGAGGTGAAACTCTGCAGCAGAAATAACTCCTGACAGTGCGACTAACACCAGAAAGAATTATTCTGAGTCGCCCTCTCTGTAAGGTTATAGCTCATGACATCTGACTGGGGCTTTGTGGCAGCCCTCAAGATTTATCAGCGCTACCTGATCTCTCCTTTATATCCTGCAGTAAATTTAAGGCATTCACAGCTTCTGACTTCTGTCTGCATTGCTAGCATCAAATGTCAGTTTTACTGAATTTCTCAGAGATGTGTTTAACTACACACAGTTTGGTGAGGAATCCACTCAACAATCACCTCTGCTTTGACCAATTAAGAGCACTCTAAAACTAATGAATATAAATTTTGTAAGAAGAGGTGCTGCATTGCCTTTAGATATTCTCAGAGCACTGTCAGTATTATCTCTGGATTGCAGAGTAGCTCAGTGCTGAGTAAGGGCTGGAAACCCTTAGTTGCTGCACTCTGCTGCCGCAGTAGTAATTGAAGATCTGTCTGCTGCGATGTGTCTTCCACATCTCAGTGCTTTGATTTTGGAAAAAGGAAGGTGAATGAAACTTGATTATGGGAACTGGGCAAATTTTACAGCAGTAGCTTGACATAAAAACAAAGCCTAGTCATAAAGTCTTTTACCTTGGAACATTAAAAGAATGTGCTCAAATTAAGGCGAATTTCTTAATTCCACAATTTTGTGCCAAGAGCATTAACTGTGCCAGGCAGCCAGAAAGTGGAGGTTAGCAGAATCAGATTTGCAGCACAGCCTTTCCTATCATCCAGAAGTACAAAAGCCTCTTTCTTCCCATGGCTCTGGATGCTCAGGAAAATCCACGCTGAGCACAGATCAGATTCTCTCACAAACCAGGGCTGTTTTCATCAGCGTCCTCGTACACGGGTAGCCACATCTGCTGGGTGAGATTGTGGCTTTTAACTCCAAGACAAATAAACCCTGACTATTGACAGCACCTTCCAGGCCAGTCATACCTGCAGTGACCTCAGACCTCTGAATGTCGGGCTCAGATTTTCAGCATGTGAGTGTTCTGCTGGAGAGTGCTCATGCAGAACTATTCCTTCCCAGCCCTTGCTCGGACACAGCAGTGAGGCAGGATTGCAATCAGTCATTCTTCAGTCAGTTCTTCAGCAGTATGTTGCTTTATTGGAATTAAGGGCCAAGACGCTGATTGAATTCTTCCTTGCCATTTTTGTGTTCTCTTTAGTATTCTTTTACAAATAAGAGTTTTTCCTTCCACCTTGCCACCTTTATGTATATTCTCTGAAGGCATCTTCAGAGAAGTAGCTGCTGATACCAATGAGCATGTGAGAGATGCACATGAAATGTGCTTTTACGAGTGTCTTTTGGTTTGGTTTTTTCTGTGGCTTTCATTTTTTTAAAATCTCATGGGATGGCAAAAAGCTCATCTTAACATCAGAGTAAAGTCCTCGTAAAGGTTCAGTTGCCATCCTAAACTGCAAAATAATTTAAAGTTATCCACTGAAAGAAATCAAATAAATTTCTGTTTTGAAGTGGACAAAGTAACATACTTTCCTTTCACTTTGTTTGCAAAAGCAGTTTTACATAGCTCTCAGAACCTTTTCTGCTGTGGCTTTCCATAAGATTTCCTCTGTCCAAAGCATTAGCAGGAAAAAATGTATTTGGGGAAAAAAATGGAAAGTGTTGGGGAAATTAAATAGTAGCTTACAACTGAAACTAAATAATAATTTGCAACCACCTTTCATCATCTTAGCTGTTTGTTGGTTTTCAGTTGACTTACCTGGTATTCAGCTGGATTCACATATACAGAGACTATAGATCAGGAATGACAGGATGCTTCTTGCTCCAGACTTGTTCTTTGGGAAACAATTTATCCAAAAGAAAGTGTTCTGCTATATTGAAATGGAGATTTCTAACTGGTGTTCTGTACTATAATATTTATTTTCTCCCCAGTGTGTTCAGCTCTCATTTCTTGCTAAAGACTTTCCTCTTTTCAAAAATCCTCGTTCGTACTTGTGTTTATGCTGCTGTCTGCAGCTACTGGGAAACAAGCTATTTGGAAACTTGCAAGTCCCTGCAATAAAGCAAGGTTAATCTCCAGTGTTTTTCAGTAGCTCAATGGCAGTGACAGTGTTTATAACCTGCTCTCCGAGAAAGAGCTAAAGCTTTAAAGAAGTGAGGATGAAAGTATAACATACCAAGCTAATAAATGTTGCGTAAGGGTGGGTTTTTTTTCCCTCATTGCAATGCTAGATCTGCAGTCTCAGCTCACTCCAGCAAAATGGCAAAAGGTAAAATGTCCATTTAACAACCTTTGTGCCACCACAAATCTGTTTTTGGAAGCATTTCCTTACGCAGTATGAAGTGGTAAAATAATTGTCAGAGCTGTTTAGGTCAATATGTCCTCTGCTGGGATGAATAGTGATTCCTCCTGAGAGGAATTGTGCTAGCAGGCTGAGAACTAGCCAGAAGATGCTGGTGCTTCTGGTCATAGAAAGTATTAACTTATATTTTGGAATAAGGAGTCATTTTGTGTAAAAGAACTGGAATTGGGTAGGTTTTTCCATAGCCTGGTGCTTCAGTGCTATGCTCCACAAAGCATCAGTTTCACAGTGTGGCTGGGGGCTGTGGCAGTGGTTTGCCTCTTCAAGAGGAGAATGGAGAATGGAGGCGCCAAGGTTAAATCCCAGGGTAAAGGAGGTCAGCAGCAGGAACAGCACCACAGACACTGATTTTGTGCTGTATTCTCCTCTGTTTGTCTGTCACCTGAGGGAGGCCTGGTGTCTCCAATGTCACAGACAGGCAAAGTGAGGTTCTCAGAGCAGGATCTCGATGAGCCAGAAGAGTGCTTGACTGATTCCTTATGAAGCACAGACACCTGGAGCTCTAGGGTCAGGTCTCCTCCAGGAGAAAGAGCAAAGATGATCCAAAGCCTCTCACGTCCTGCTGCATCATGTGAGCAGAGACAGCCGGGGTTTGTGACACCTGAGACGTGACTGTGTACCAAAATACCTCCTGGCATGGGTCTTCGTGGCGAGAAGCGCAGAGGGGAGTCGAATTTGTTACTTCTTAAATAGTTCTGGGATAATAGAGAAATGAAGTTGTGCAATGATACCGTGACTAAATAATGGTTGAATAATTGTGCCTGGAGAGCAAACCTGAGGCACCTGGGAAGCATTATTGATGGAAGCTGGGAAGTGGTTTTTAACACTTGCAGGTGATTGGTTGTGCTTCCCATATGATCTCATTCTTTGTGCAGAGTCAGCATTAGTTTCTCAGAACAGCAATAGAAACTAAAGCTAAATGACACATTGTAGAAAAAAATCTCTAGTTACTGCCAAATTAGTCCTTGAGAGCCAAATAATCAACATATTTGTAGCCTGGGCCATAGCAAACACTCAGATGTAGGCATTGGTACCTGTCACTATGTGTCTTCGCCATGTTGGCCTTCCCTGTATATGTAGATATATGTATTAAATGTCTCACAGCCTGTGTATAGTTTTTAGTAGCTAACTATAAGTTAATAAAACTCCCCCACACTAAACAGTTATTTTATTAAATACTTGAACACTTGGTGTATGATGGACTAATTAAGATGAAGAATTAGGAATCTCACTAGTGAGAAAGGTAAAATTGCTTTGTCCTTTGTGATTCAGAAATAGAATAGTGAAATCAGAAAACCCCAGTTCAGGGCTGTCATGTGATTTGCCTGGGTGGAGGGGAAGATGTAAGTGAAATTAAGAACTGTGTAACAGGGCTGAAAAGGGGGAGATTACACGAAGACTGCAGAGCTTACCATGGCAGGAAGCAGAAGAATGCTATAAAGGACTCAAGAAATGTTGAAACAAACACCGGGGCAGTGCAGAAATGCTGTAAGCCCTTGAGTCTGTTATTTCTCAGGGAACTGTTCCAAGTGATCCAGTGCAGCCAAAGAGAGGCTGCTAACCGTGCACTTGACCTTGCAAACCCAAGAGTGAGCCAATTGCTAAGTGCCTGAAGTACCCAGAAGGGAAGGAGGCTTGATGGAGGGATGGCTCCTCCAAGAGTCAGTGTACATCACGTCCCGAAGTGAAGGAGTTGATGATCCACGCTGATGCCGCACTTTGAGGTAACTTCAGCACACTCAACACTGAGCCTGTGTGCATGAGGTGTGATGAGCTGGTTTGAGATGCCACAGGAGGGCCATTTTAATTTTTATCCTTTAAAAACTGTGCAAATCCTGAATTCTGGTACGCTTCAAGTAAAGCCTCAGATGTCAGAATCTGCTCTGCAGATTTTGCATAGTCAGACACTCCATAAATTCAGTTCCTGGAGAGTATGTTTATGGTACATTGTAGAAGGAGTTAAGAGTATAACCAATACCCATGCAAAACGTAGTTCTGTATTCTGAATGTTTTTGGCAGTTTTACTTTGTTTTGGAAAGACACTGGCTATGGCTGAATATATAAAATTACTGAATTGCACTGGCAGTCTTCTGATGAATTATTAGTGTGAAATGAAAAATTTGCCACTAGTATATTGTATGGTGTAATTATGGTGTAATATTGTATTTTATTGGTAACATTATTAACATTCTGAGAGTTGCTTGAAGGCCTATATCCAAAGTTTTTATCCTCTTTAGAAAAAGGGCAGTTAATTCCTTTGTGCTCAGTGACGTAGGGACATCTGCAAATTATAGCTTTGGTACATAATTGCATGTTTTGAGTAGCGCACCGAATGTGAGCAGAAATACAAACTATGTGTAGTGATAAATATATCATCCAAGTCCTGCAAAATAAGCGGACTTTTGTTATTGCCTTCTTAATTGCAAATAGCATAATTTAACTATTTCTTCTGTTTAAGTTTTTCAGTTCTCTCTGTAGCTTGAAATGAAACTTGAGGACAGAAAAAAACCCAGCATCAGGGTGATTGCATAATGATTCAGACCTAACTTTTCTTACATCTGGTTCAGTCAAGTGCAACAGATTACCAAATTTATTGATCATATGTTAAAATTAAGGCTTCCCCAGATTCGGCATGCTAAGTACTTACTTCTTTCTCATTTGAAATGATAAACACTTCACGATATGATAGGCAACTTTCACCAGTGAGGCAAGAGTAAGTCTTTCCTTGTTGAGAGCTTCCTGTCTACAAGGATGAGCTGCTCTGGATAGCCTTTGCTTTGGACTCAGCTGTTTGTGGCTGTGCTCTGTGATTGCATCCCATGGAATGAATCTCTGTCTTTACTGAGATCAGCTGTCACAAGCATCAAAACTGACAAACAGGGTGTGTGACTTGCTTTTGGGTGTCCTGCAAAGATTAAATAGAGCAATTTTTATTTATATTAAAGTATGTATATATATATGGAGAGAGAGAGAGACTGATATTAATAAAATATGTGAATTCTGCAAAGCATTGCTTAAAAGATAAAATTCTTGTGTGTTTTGATTGTTGTTACTCAACTACAAGGATCTATGGAAGTAAGAGTATTTTTTTCTTTTCCACATTAGGTTCTGTAAAACAGCATTCAGCTTTAGTCTTACTGCAGGAAAATGCCAGACATGGTTTTTAGTTTGGATGACTGCACTTCTTTTGCCCAGAAACAGTTACTACCAAAGTGTTTCTTGCTCATCTACATCCTTCAAAACCAAAATCACAAGTGTTATTGCAATACTGTGGTAGCTTTTAGGGATTGCAATGTTTTGTAAGCCTGGGTGTTTTCTGTTGCAATTTCTACTGTGGAACAAATTTCAATAGAATGTTAACATAGGTGTTTGTATTGATAAGATTTATATCACTCCATAGTGCTAAAATACCTGTGGAAAATTCTTAAATTAGAAATAAAATTAATTGTAAAATACTTGATAGCTGAAAGTCCAATTAAAACTATTCAGATTTTAGTGCTTTTGTAACACTGTCTGCATATACACAGCACACCTAAGGATGCTGCATGTTGTGTTTTGCTAGGAGAACTGTGAGAATATGGGGGTGGTGCGTTTGTTTGTAAGGACTTGGCAATATTAAAAAGCAAGCTTTTCTTTTTAACTTGCCTATTTTGAACTCAGAACACAAGGGTTTTGAAACTTGGCTTCCCTTGAATTATTTATGATGTGGAACTGCTAGACAGTGTGCTTTCAAAGTAAGTGATAAGCCAGAACAAAAATGGCTGTGGTATTACCTTATCGGCACATCTGCATTTCTAAAGATTAGGCAGAATTTGATAACAGACTATAGGTTGTTTCATTCTTTGAGAATTCCTTCTCTTCATCTACATTGCATTTCTGGAGCTGGTATCCATGGCAATTCACAAGGATGATTTAGGAGCTGGGCTTGAAAAAGTCTATGAGAGTTCTTATTCTAACATACTTAACAACATTGCTTTGTGAGTTCATTTATTGATGTAAACTGTTGTCAGCAGTGTATTTCAAATTTCCCCCCTCCATTGCTCATAGAATTTTTAGTTCTGTGGATTTTGGTTCCATTTTTGTGACAAGTCTAAAATCCAAATGCATCTGGATACACCTGAATGTTTTTACAGCTTAGAACAAAACAGGAATTGTGTTTAGGTGAGCTGTAATGGCTAAAGATGGTGATTTAAACTCTTAGTGATCTTTTAGTTATGGAGGATCAGTTTATAAAGTTTGATAAATGTCAGATTTACTCATAACAATATTTAAATTCTGAGCATCTTCAAAGTCAGGTGTACTAAATCTTGTCTGAGAAGGGGAAAGAATCACACAGGACAAATACTTCCTACTGGTATTTGAATTTCAGGTACCTTAGGAGCTAAGAGCCGTCAGTGTGAGCCAAATCCAAGGGTTATGATTTACTAAGCCATTATTTCCCCAGGACTGTCTTTTCTTAAAAAAGGATTTATTTGACTTTTGCTTTGAAGTGTTATGAGCTTCTGTGCTGTTCTAACACATTTCTGAGACATTCCTTTAGCCCAGCTTAATGATATTTTGGTTTGATCAATAGGTCTGTGTTGCTGTGAAGTTATATTTATTCTCTATTTGAGTTTTCATTAGGTACAGGAAATATAAGTTGTTTCTCTCTTTCCATTATTGTTCTCTCAGCCATGGGTTTATTCCTTCATCTCCCTTTTCTTGAATTCCAAGCTCCCTTGGGAGCTCATCTTATGATTTAGCAGCCTGAGGGAAATAAATAAACGTCTGGACTGAGCTTGTTAACTTAGTTACTTGATTTGAAATGTACTTAAAAGAAAATTTGTGATTTCTACTTTGATTATTATATTTTGTACTTTTAATGTACGTTAAATATTTAAGTTATTTTAAGCTATTGGTGGAGTTGTATTATGGTCTAAACTTGATCAGCAAACTTAATACTGAAATTCTTAGACACAATAGAGGGAAGAGTATTTCAAGAATGCAGAAGGTCATAGTACTTTGGCTTTTGTAATCCTTTGAAATTGTGTTAGTGTGCATGGAATTTGCTCTAGATGGATTGTATACCTTAGGATATTTTTTACATATTGTGAAATAAATTTTCTTGAGGAACTTAGTTGCAAGCCCAGCAAACTCATTCAGTTTTAATTCTTCCATCAAATCTAGGGAGACAAGGATTTGCCTTCTGACCAAAGAATTCAATACTCTATCTTTTTTTCTCTCACCTTTTCTGTATATATTTTTTGTCTTCTCTGTTTTCATAGTCTGTCACAGTCTGTTGCACTCACTTAACATCCATGCATCGCAGACTGTAAATCACAACTGAATATTCCCCTTAGAGAAGCTGATGGACGACATTTTGTTTGCAAGTACTTAACTGTTAAAAATAGATGGATTCATTCTGGAATTTCCAGCTATGGCACTGCTTTTTTAAAAAACACACAAATGGTTTCTTTCGGAAGCTGATCAGTCCTGGAAAGGAATCACAGGATGGCTGAGGTTGGCAGGGACTTTGTGCAATCCTCCCTTGGCTTGCAGGCTGCCATGCAGCCCAGGGTACTAGCAGCCACCTTGGCTGTGAGGACAAGCTTGGTGGCCCCCAGATCCTGGGGTTTTCCCTTTGGCAAGTCATAAGGATTTTCCCATTGCCTCTATCTAGACCTTATGTTAGAGCATTCCCAGTGTTCTGCTCACTGTAGCCAACAGAAAGTAGGAGCAGCCCTTATATACGTGAATGGAGGAGAGCAAAGGTTTAGGAAATAAGGATGCATCGTACTGAACCTCTGGGGAGTGACACAGCTTGCAGAGGTCTTGGAGTTCTCTGGAGTCAGCTGACGTGAGCCTTGCTTGCTCAGCCTCTAAGCAAAAATGCTTTAGGAATTGCAAAGTTTGGCAAAGGTAAGAGAAAAAAGAGGGCTGCAAAGAAGATTGGATTTGTGGAGATCGTTCCTGT
Organism: Cnemophilus loriae; assembly: GCA_013397755.1. Taxonomy (NCBI): domain Eukaryota; kingdom Metazoa; phylum Chordata; class Aves; order Passeriformes; family Corvidae; genus Cnemophilus; species Cnemophilus loriae. The sequence goes on from VZTF01004415.1 coordinate 689,104, forward strand.
CCTGGTGTGGTTAGATGTGGTGGGCCAGTAAGTAATCTAAATGCATACGGTATGATACCTAGCATGGCTTGGTGACATTTGCCTTTTCTATTAAATTATTCAAGTGACATTGCTTGTACAGGTTCACAAACCATTAACCTGCCCAGTTGTTGAGAGTAAGTTGGTTTTTGTTAAAGTGTATTGAACTATAAAATATTTTGTAGACATAATTTATTAATCTAAATATTTAGTTGTCTGTATTTTGGTATGTTTTGGGGTGTTTCGACAGTTAAGCTTTACATGCATTTTTTCAGTACTGTGCTATAAAAGAAATCTCACTTTCGTGAATAAATACTTCATTGATTTCCAAGTCATGTAGATTTTCTTGGCTTCTGAAAATGAAGCATTTTTCTTTATTGCATTTTCATTGATTCTTTTAATGTCTTCATAGTTACTTACTTTTTTTCTAATACATCACATAGTACAAAGCACTTCCAGCTTTAAAAGTAGCCCTGTGTTCCCTGGAAGTGCTTCCTTATGTAAATCCATGCTAAATGTTTAGCCTGAAAAAAACCCATAACTGGCCTCCTGCCTGAAAAATGCTGAAAACTTTATGAAAAACTACACAGAAAATGTAAAAATGCTTCACTTGACTATTTAAAAAATAATTTTGATATGCTGCTGTGTTTGGAGAGCTCCTGTGTCAGTTGCAGCATCTCTGGTTGCTGTCAGGAAGAGCTTTTGGCCTAAGTGTGCTGCGTTTCTGTGCCACAGAGTCTGCACTGGAGTGGCCAAGACCTTTCACTTTGGTGACACGATGAGGCCACACCAGTCCCACAGAGCTCCTCGAGCATCTTTCTTTTCCAAGTCTGGAGTCACAGTTCAGTCGCCCAGGACCCCTGAATACCACTGTAGCTTTCTACCGCAGGCACCTGCTGCCCCAGCAGCAATAAACCACTCCATTTATCCGAGAGCCTCTCCTCCTTGGGTCTTACTGTCTTACTGGTAGGACTCTTGGGGAGGCATCCTGCATCATGTGGGGTTCCTGAGCTTACCTGATGCTTCAAGGTTAAAACTTCATGGATTTTTGTCTTTGGATCAGTAAAAGTCTGAGTAGAGAGTTTAGGAGACTTTCTCTTCTGTAGCAAAAATTCATGTTCACCACTAGCCAGGCTTTACATATCTGTTTGTGCATTCAGTTTAGCTCTGATTTCAGGTGGAGGCTTTACTCCTGTTAACCTATAATTTGCCTAAAATAATCCCTAATGCTATCCCAATGTGCAATTTTATTTAGGACCAATTAAAACATGATTAGAAGCTGATAGCTATGCTGAGAAAATGTGTATTTGTCACTTGTGGACTCAACAGAACCATAAATCCATGTTTTTGCCACTTAGTATTAATATTCCTCTACAGACAATTTAGACATTGTGAAGCCATTCAAAACTGCTCTGCTAGACTGACTTATTAAAAACATGTTATCTAATTCAACAGCTCATTGCGCTAAGCAAACCAGCTGGTGTAGCACAGAGCTAAAAAAGAAACCCAAACCAATGAAAGATGAATTTGTTGGGCAGAGTTGGTTGTTTTATTGCAAGAGATCTTTGGCAGGAAGGCAAGTATAGCTTTTATTTTCTGTTAATCAGAATAGTAGTAAGTTTGTTGCAGTTGCTTTTCCACTGCTTTGGGGAGTAGATGTAAGTGATCTCTGGCCTCTGAAGTAACTGGAAAGCTTACAAGGGTCTTGGAAAACAGATGTTGATTTGGGCTTTAATACATTCAGCCTGTGCCTTCCCCAGCTGTTGCAGCCCTGTTGGTGGATGGAGAATAACCATAGCCCTGTCCTCACGAGCTGTTATAGTAGTGATGGAATTTTCCAAGCTGGTGTTAATGTGATAAAAAGAGATTTGCCTGGGACTAGAGTTGCACGTAGCCAGTGTAATCCTTGCAGAATGAATCAGAATTTAGCAGGAGTGTGCCCAGTAAATGAAGAGGATTGTGCAGGTGCTGAAGACTACAAAGCAGTATCAAAATACTGGATAAGATGGGATAGTTATTTGGATTATGCTGGTTGCTTTGAGGTTGTTGGAGTCTGCACTAAGGATGAATTTGTGGATTAATTTCTCCACATCTTATAAGCAATGTGAGTCATTTTGACCTCTAAATACCATAGTGGTTTAATGTGCTGGAGGTCATCAAGGTTCTGTTTTTCTACAGACTCAGACACTAAAGCTGTGATGTCTTCCAAAAGTATGTCATAGAATCACGAGTGGTCTGGGTTGGATGGGACCTTAAAACTCATCTCATTCCAATTCCTCTGCCATGGGCAGGGGCACCTTCCACTATCACAAGTTGCTCCAAGCCCCATTCAACCTGGCCTTGGACACTTCCAGGGATGGGGCAGCCACAATTTTTCTGGGCAACCTGTGCCAGGGCCTCCGCACCCTCACAGAGAAGAATTTCTTCCTGATACCTGATCTTAACCAACACTCCGTCAGTGTCAAGCCATTCCCCCTTGTCCTGGCACTACACGCCCATGTGAAAAGTCCCTCTCCATCTCTCTTGTAGCCCATTTAGGCACTGGGAGGCTGCAGTATGGTCACCCTGGAGCCTTCACTTCTCCAGGCTGAACAACCCTGACTTTCTCAGCTTTTCCTTATAGCAGAGATGCTCTATACCTCTAAACACCTCTATGGCCTCCTCTGGATTGGCTCCAACAGGTCCATGTCCTTCCTGTGCTGGGATCCCAGAGCTGGATGCAGTACTGCAGGTCTCNCTGATCTTAACCAACACTCTGTCAGTGTCAAGCCATTCCCCCTTGTCCTGGCACTACACGCCCATGTGAAAAGTCCCTCTCCATCTCTCTTGTAGCCCATTTAGGCACTGGGAGGCTGCAGTATGGTCACCCTGGAGCCTTCACTTCTCCAGGCTGAACAACCCTGACTTTCTCAGCTTTTCCTTATAGCAGAGATGCTCTATACCTCTAAACACCTCTATGGCCTCCTCTGGATTGGCTCCAACAGGTCCATGTCCTTCCTGTGCTGGGATCCCAGAGCTGGATGCAGTACTGCAGGTCTCTTCAGAGCAGAGCAGAGGGGCAGAATCACTTCCCTCAGCCTGCTGGTCACTCTTGATGCAGCCCAGGACACGATTACTTGGGTCAATTCCTGTGGCCTAATTAAATTTCTCTGTGGTCTAAAAGACTGTGAAGGAGTTGGTCTTGTTTATGGAACATAGTGGAAGCTACTGTAGAATCTACAAGTTTGTTTTGTAAACCTATGCACATACCCGCAAAGAGCTCAGAGATTTTCGGAGGAATCCATCCACATAACTCACAGAGACTTAGTATGATGCCAGTGTAATAGTAGCAGGTTGTTAATCCTGAGCAATGACAGAAACATATGTGCATTCACGATGGACATTTTTAGTAAACTAAATCCATATATCCACCGAGCCTTCTGGGAAGTGTATCTGTGACCTGAAGACTGTGCTCTGTATACACCTCACATTTATGATGTGGTTTGGTTTTGGGGTTTTTTGCTTGGTTGGTTTGTTTTGAATGTTTGTTTTTCTTCTAGAAATATCTAATTTATCCTACATCTGCTTTTTTGGGAAATATTTTTCTTGAAACTTACTGTATAATTAGTAATATGTTTCTGATTTCTTTTCCCTAAATTTACTCTCTTGAAAGGGAAATGTTTGTTAAAGCTAATAATTGTCTGAATGTAAATAGGAAAATAAGAAACCATTAATCTTAGCAAAACATATTTAGATCTGTGGGCAATACCTCTGATTAATTAGAGTATTTTGAAGTAAGTTTTCATTATGTTCTCCCTAGAAAGGTAGCTATGTACATACAATCCCTCCTGGCTTCATGTTACGGGAAGGGCCTTGACCACCAGTATTGAATGGCTGCTGCTCTTCCTTTGTAATCCTTTACAATTTTCTCATGGGCTGTGTGAGTTGAACACTTAGAAGTTGCTTTTACAGAAAGGCTAACCTGTTGTCATAAAAAATTTAATTTAAAACTATTAAGTAGATGTGAATGTTGTCCATGAAAATAACAATCAGACTGGAATCCTGCCAGCATCCCTCTCATGGGTTCTGGACCAGACACTTTTGATGGAAGAAACATACAGAAGCAAAAAATCATTTCATTACTTTCTTCAAAAGTCTATTAGTGCTTTAGTGGGCTATCTCATAGTGCTTTTCTAGAAGGAGAAAGAAAATTATTGCTCTCTGGAGTTGTTCAGCGTTGTGGTTGTTGATGGGAAATAGGGGAGGTTAAAATACCATTCCTAGGCTGCAACCTGCACAGACATCTGTGTTTGTACACACTCGTGTCCCTTCAAATTGTTTCTGTCTGCCTCTGAAAATACTGTTATGTACCATATTTGTCTTGCAGAAATGAAATTTTCTCTAATGTCCAACATCATGACAAATTTTATTAAATATCTTAGGATGGATTTGTCTTTCAAATTTTTGCTATCATTTTCAGTGATAATGACTTGTAACATCAGGCAGAGACATCACCTTCATTCTTTGTCTTTCTTTTTCCCCTCCTGTTCCACTTCCTTGTCTCTCCTCTCTATTCTGCTTCCATTTCTGCTGTGGTATGATAAACATATCCATGCTCAGTATAGGAGCTCTAATATGAGCAAGTGAGTATAAATTTCCTTTTGGCTGAGATTTTGGGTTGATTAACTTAGTCGTAAAGGAAGAAGGCCAAATTGCCCTCTGCATTTCCTGGATGTCTGATGGGAGTGCAGTCATTATAGCATCGTAATTATATTGCAGAAGAACATATTTTGTACTTTCTATATGAACCTGCATTGACAGAATCGGGACTATGTTCTCCTTGTCCTGTTTATGCCTATATCACTCATATTTTCTCAAAAACAACAACAACACCAGCAAAGAAAATCACAAGGCTGTTTTGATCAGTGCTGCTGACTGCAGAGATGTATGCAATTTGAAGAAAAAAATGTCAGTATTGTGAATAAAATTAACCAGGGGATAACTTTTCTTGGCCAAGTGTGGTTTGAAGTTGGCATCAGAAAGTGCCCAGGGCTTCCAGACTCTGCAGTGTTAAAATTCCCTCTATAAATCCAGTCTGCTAGTTACTGCATTCCTGCCTCTCAGGTACTCATACGACTCAGGTACTCCATTCCTGACTTTTTCTCAGGGAGAATTTGGCAACTTAAAGTTTCAGTGCTGAGCTCTAATAAATGTGTTCTGCAGCTTTCACTGAACACTGATTGCTGTGCTTCTGCTCCCAGTGGGATCATGTCTGAAATATTTGGGAGTATCAGCTGGTGTTTTACATTTCCTTGCAGGCTTATACCTTGGGCTATGCTGTTGTCTACAGATGTTAGCCCTTGGACATGTTAGATTAAAAACATCAAGTAAAAACCTGAGGAGCTCAAGATTTAATACTGATAATTCAGGAATCAGTAGGGTGGTGAGAATAGCTATATTACTGCAGCTGCAGGTTCCTGAGGCTGATAAAGTAGACACATTGGATTTTCCTTGGGACTTCATGGTTTTGAAAAACCTTCCTAATGGATTAGATTTGAAACCTGGACTGGGGGAATCTAGGATGTTAACAAGTCTCCCGGTTTTATATTTAACCCATGCTCTTGCTCAGGCAGGTTCATAGAATTGTGGAATGGTTTGGATTGGAAGGGACCTCAAAGGTAATCTTGTTCCACCCCCTGCCGTGAGCAGGGACACCTTCCACCATCCCAGGTTGCTCTAAGCTCTGGCCAACCTGGCCTTGAACACTCCCAGGGATGGGGCAGCCACAGCTTCTCTGGGCAGCCTGTGCCAGGGCCTCACCACTCTCATAGGGAAGAATTTCTTATTCACATGTAATCTAAACCTACTCTCTTTCAGTTTGAAGCCATTCCCTCTTGTCCTGTAACTACTTGCCCTTGTAAAAAGTCCCCCTCCAGCTTTCTTGTAGGTCATCTTTAGGTTTTGGAAGACTGAAGTTTAAATTTTTTTTTTTTTAAGTATTTGTTATTCCCGCATCTTAGTACATAAAGGAAACTTTAAGGCTTTTGCCACCTGCCTTTCCACGCTCCAGAAAACGCTGTCATCCTCCTGAAACTTTGAGGATTGCATCAGGAAAATTTAATAGGTGTTACTTTTCAAACATCTGCTGGTATGTATTTGCAAACCTGTGTTTATAACACAGGTATATAAATAACCTACAGATACACACTCTCACATGGTAATGTTGATGTTTTTTCTCTATAAATACATCTGCATTCATATGTAGTGTGACAGCGCAGGCATGAATGTGTGTGTGTCTGCTTATATACACATGTGCATCCCTATTTCTGAAATTAAATAGAAAGTCAGTATTCCCTTCTGAAAAATAAGGTTCTTCTGAAAGTTTTGTAATTTGCCAACAGATACAGAAGCTCAGATGCTAATTGCCTGAAAAACTTAATGATCTGTGTTTGTGGACCCTCTGTTGTCGGACCCTTTGAAATTAATGCCGTATAAGGGAAATTCTGAAATTGCAGAATAAGGGAAGTGTTTTTAGTAGCTTATGCGTGTAAAAGGCATTCTATAAAGTTACATTAAGTAGATTATTCTGCTTTTAAAATATGACTTTTGCCCTTTTAAAATTTTTTTATTTCATCCCTTAGCTTCAAGAAGCTTTTCGTCAGACTCAGCAGTTGGTAACATTTAATTTTCTGTCATTTAATGCCTTTAGAGATGTGTTGACATTTCTGCTTTTCAGAATAGCATTTTTACTTCCTGTCATCAGCCTGTGTGTTACAAAGTGCCATATTAACCTTTCTAGCACATTTAGGTGTTACACAGAAGACACTTTTTATGGAATACTATGCTACTTGTTAAATAGTAAGTAGTGCATATTTTATGAAAAAATTGTCTAAACAGTAAAATTCAATCAAGACAACCATGGGTGTATGTATTAATAGTTTCAGGGTGCAGCACATAATTTAAAGAAACTGTGGTTTGCCTTCAGGAAAAACCCCAAAAACCTGAACTGGACAGACAGTGTTTGCTGCCCTTGACTTCTCATGGTTTTGTAAAGGTTTTGGTGTTGGGTTGAAAGAGCCAGCAAACACCTAAAGGAAGTGATGAGAGAGAAGAAAAAAAGTTCACGTGCAAGACTTCTCACCAAACACTTAATCATGACAGATGGCTCTGATGTGTGGGTAGCCAGCAACAGCAAGGGAATAGGTTTAACTGAGGGCAACACTTGTCCTAAAATGTCAGTAGCTGTGTGTTGAACTTGGTAACTACAGAATATTCATTTGTCATATGGCTTCATGCATTTTTATAGCTATTTAAAAGTACCAGAAATTGTCAAACTATATTTAATGTCTGCTTACACCAGATAGTGTGAGTACAGACTTTACTATGAGGAATAGTTCCAGCTTTATGGGAGCGTGTGCTGAAGTGATGAAAGGTACCTGGAGCTGCTGTATCCTCACGGAGCTTTAAAGGTTGAAGTGTTTAAATGTTGAAATCCTAGGTCAGGTCCCCAAAGCAGCAGTGTTGCAGCAGTTTCGTGCTGCTTTCAGCTGCAGATTCTTCGAGCAGAGGTGATGAGTTCAGATACTGAGGCACTGAGAGCAAGCTCCACTGCTCCAGGTTTCAGAGCAGATTTGGCTGGCAGCAGGTCAGATGGAAATCGCTGATGGAAATTCAGAGGAGACTTACCCTGTTGTTGTCTTTCACTCTTTATATGAGGTCTTCTAAAGTTCCTGCATTTTTAATTTGTGGCCGCCAGCTGAGAATGCTAATGACACTGTCTGATGGTGATCAGTGACTTTTTCATGTGTCCTTCTAATCATAACCTTAAAGTGATTCATAAACTCCAAACACCACACTGGCTTTTAGTTCACCAGGCAGTTAATGTTCTAATACATCTGGAGAATAAAAATCCAGCAATCAACCTTTATTCCTATAATTGTATCACAAAAACAAACTTAGTGACATGAGGGAAAGAAACTAGTAGAGGCACAGTGTTTGTTAGGTTAGAAAAATAATTAGCAGGATTTATTCTAAACTGAAAGCATAGCTGACAAATATTTGGGAAACAATATGCAAAGTAGATGAATAAGAGATAAATGTGATTTTAATAATGGATGTTCACAAGTTTTGACAAGCTAATGGTTCTGAACTCTGGTTTTTTATTCATGTCATATTGAGATAAGATCAGTCTTAAGGTGAATCCAGGCTGGATGGAGCTCTGAGCAACCTGGTCTAGTAAAGGCTGTCCCTGCCTGTGGCAGGAGGGTTGGAATTGGATGATCTTTAAGATCCCCTTCAACCTAAACCATTCTGTGATTCTATGATAATCTAATTCTTACATTGAAACGACAAGCCTACATTTAAATTTCTGCTTAAGTAAGCAGAACTAGAACTTTCTGTCCAAATTCCAGTGGTTATGGTCAGGAAGAAGCCTGACATAATGCACAACATTTAGGTTTATTGACATGAAATCCTGTCCTTTGTGTCACCTCGTGGTCAAAATGATCCTAATAAACAAGTTGGTTTCAGTCCAAGAAAGCAACTTATTCTGAATGTTTGCACCCCAACTATTTCTGTTTCTAATCAGTGAAGGTCACAGGCCTCTAATTCCACTTTTGTCCTGTTTCTTGGTGCTGGTATGTGGCTCAGAGGCATTTGCCTGGTCCTGTTTTCTGTGGGATGTAATATATCTTGTCTGAAGACATGTCTACAATCATGTCCTGCAGTTGAGGAGAGATTTTTCCAGGATGTCACAGATGTAGAACAGCATGCTGGAGAAAGCAGATCACCGAAAAGCTCTGAATATAAAAACTCCTCTATGGCATACAGAAATGGACTGTGGATTTTGTAATAATAGGTGTGATGGCAGGCTGCACACTAAACTTTATTTTCAGGTCCCAGGTGGTTCTGAAAGCAAATGTCAGAGTGTTATTAAATGAGTTAGCATTATTGTTAGGCAGAAAACGTCAAGTGGATCTTTTTGTTTGTTGGGGTGTTTTAAAGAATATTTTTTTCCCCATGTGATTTTGCATCCCAGTCTGGACAGGCTGGCTTCCTTGTGGAAATTTCACCCTCACTCTTTGTCCTGGTTGCAAGGGGAAAATGCAGTAATAGGTGTCATGGTTTTGGTGTGATGCAGTTTAAGAGAACCTGCCTCAGAGACTGCTCTGCAGTCTGTTAAATGATCCAGCTATCTTGTGCATACACTTCATGGTATTGTGTCTGAATCAAAATTTGGAATCTGGAGAGCATCTGTTTTGTTCTGAGATTAGCTTATTTTTAGAAAATATTGAGCAGTACCAAGATAATTGTAAATGCTCTCTGAACGTTAGTGCTGTTGGGGTGGCTCATGCTGCTGTGGTAAATCCCTCCCCACATCCTGGCTAGTCTATGGAACAGGCTCTGCTTAGCTGGATGCAAACCCCTGAATGCTGTGAGCATGGTGCATGTGGCTGGCAGCAGGAAAATTAGGGGGTTTGTTTGGTTTTTAAGAAATAAGGAATGAGAATGAGAGAGCTTTGTGATTTTGTTACAATGAGCTCATGAAAAAAACTTCATTTTTCAAGAAACATACAAATACCAGTGGCTGCACGTAGAAATGGTGGTTGAGAAAAGCCAGTGTGTGAAGGCACTATAATAAGGAATACAGCCTGAGAAAAGAAATTTCGCAGTAAAATACTACTGTCTATTTTGTATATCCGTGCACTCACTGTATTGGCGCATTGCTGCCCTCTCAGAATTCCTGATTGAGACAAAGTCAGTGTTGGACACGGGACATTTGTAAGTGGAGAGAAAGTATGAGATATATTAATCCGTATTCATGGCCATGGATATTCATGGCTTTGAATTTTGTCATTTGTAAGACGGAAGTATCTTAAATATAACTGTAGCATAGCTTTCGTTGCTGAATGATGGATTTGATAGATTTGAATGGCTTATACTGGATATGGTTGACAGGTTGTGTATTTTTGATTCATCAGTAAATAGTGAGAAATTAAAAATACACGATTTTGCTCCTAGAACATCAAATCATATCGAGGTTTCAGATACTAGTTAAAGCCACGTTAAGGGAGTAAACCAGCAGTCAGATTGTTGCTTTTAAACATGTGTGATACCTAGTGCTCTATGCTGTTGCAAATCCCTGATTTTTAGCTGAAAAAGGGGTTTCATGGCTCTTTTCGTCTACCTTTCCTAGCGTAAAAGCTTGTATTTTTTCATTTGTGTGTAAAAACATATAGCACTGAAGAACAATGAAGCACTTTTGTCAGATGTGGAGGAGAAAAATACAGTGAAAACTGGAAAATGTGATTGCATTTCAAAATGCTAAAAGCAGTGGAAATGGAAATCATCATATTCATTCAGTCTGAAGTAATTCTAAACTATGGAAATCATGCTAATTCAAACACAATTGTTATTTAACTTCAGGTATAAATAGAAATATTTTATATTTATTGAAAGATGAAAAACCCCAATTTTTAATGAAGAATTATAATAAACATTGTTTTCACTTTATCTTGAAGTTGCTTAAAAGGATTATGGAGAGATTTCTCCTCTTTATTTTTCTCTCTCCCTTTTAGATTTGTTGTTTCTTGTCTCCTTAGCAGCTCCATGGTTTAGAGCCTAACTGAAACCTAGCATACTGTAAGACAAACCCAAGGCTCCTAATAATTAAATTACTTCAGATTCAGATGCAAAATTGACCCAACTTACTGTAAAAACTTTGAGTCTTACAAAATTTGTTTGAGGAACACTTAAAGTTTTTGGTTTATGAATGCTGTAAGGCAGAAGGAAGGAAGCAAATCTTGTAAAAGATGATGCAGATATCTTGCCTTTAATTTCTTGCATGATTTTAGCCTATGGCCTAGAGGAGTTTAATGTTTCTGCAGGCATTTGTCTCCTGGCAGAGGTGTTGGTGGATAACAGGATGTGCTAAACAAGATCAGAACAGCTGAGGAGAAATTGAAGTCCCCAGAGTTTAGACCTGATAAAGGACGGAATAGGCCTATCGTAAAGTTAAACTTACTTTATATTTGTCTTTAACAAGCACTGTTTCTCTGTGTTTAATTAGGTAAGTTAATGACTTAGACCGCTTGGTATTTAGGGTATAGAGATAATATTTTATAACAATTAATTTCTTTACCTCTCCCTAGTGCCAAACAATTAATCTTTAAAGGAAGCCTGTTTATCAAATTTGGTGATAGAAACTTGGAATATAAGCCTCAAAATTTGAGCCCTGTAGATTTATTGATTTCTTTCTTTAATCTGGGAAGAGTGTTTTCCAGGGAGAAAGCATAAAGAATCCCATGTCATTTGGATGGGGAAGTCTAGGTAAGTGATCGTGCCTTAAGGACATGAGGCATAATGTTAACATTATGGGGGAACTGCCCTCCCTTCCTTCCTGTGCTGGCAGGGCTGTGTTGCAGCAATTTGTGTCTGAATTAAATCCTTAAGCAACCCCTTTAGATTTCTTATCTGAGTGACAAGTAGCAAACACGGGAAAACAAATCCTTTGCTGTACAGATACTTTGAATAACAGATTGTGTTGTATAATGTGCCAAATGGGCTTAAATAGATGCTGAACTGGACTGAGTTCATGGGCAAAGGTGGTCTCTAATCCCAGCACTTCTACGTTAGCATCTTTCAGAGGAGCTGGTAACCAGTTCAGAATAGGCAGAAGCCTACGTGAAAAATAGCCCAGGGAAATCAACAGCTACATAGGCTGTTTGCCCTATAAACCTGTAATACTAATGCTCTACTGTTTTAATGAGAATGTTCCTTCATCCCTGTGCTTATCATTCCAGTGAGTGTCCACCAGGGAAGAGGTGTCTTTTGGAGATCCCTGCCTTCCTGGCAGCCCACACTTTAGAGTGGGTTTGAGCTTGGTTTTGTTTGTTTTTCATGTTTACCTGAGTGAAGTCATTTACGTGCCCAGGATCAGGCAGCTCCATCTACAGAGAGCTTTTGCGTGGTCTGAGCATCCTCTATATCAAGTGGAAATTATATGAGAAATTTGTAGCTTTTAAAATTTTTAATTCACTAAGAAAATCATTAAGTGCCCTGAATTCTCAACTCAGAATCAGTTAAATAAAATGATGCTAAGAGATGACTTGTCATTTTCCACATTCAGAAATGGAGTAATATATTATACTTTTATGTGCCAGAGTCTTTTAATGTAAGAACGATAAGATAGTCACGAAAATATATTGAAAGACTGAAAATAGTATTTCAATCAAAGACTATGAAATATTCATTTGCTTTTTTTTGTCTGGAACAGAATCCTCTGATAATAGTTTGATCCTTCCCTTGGATTTTTCTCAGTATCAGGCTAGAAGTTGGTGTTGCATCTTATTTTTTCTTCCTGGAGTTTAGTATTGCATAATAAATGTTTTTGTGTAGTTCACTTCATTTGTATACAAGTCCAGTGTGTGGTTTCTGTCCTTGCTCTGTGAGGTCTGGCACTGCTGTTCTGAGGGACTTCACTGGAGAGCATAACTCTCTCCTCGTGTGCTGTATTTTCTAATTGTCTGCTTGTTCTAAATGGGTTATTTTTTATAAATCACTTCTTGGTCACTTTCTCTAAACGTAATCTACATCCCCCTGAAGTAACTTGACATCTTAGAATGTGCTGAGCTGGAAAGGAGCCACAAGGATCGTGAGAGTCCAACTCCTGGCCCTGTGCAGGACACCCCAGCAATCCCACCCTGTGCCTGAGAGCTTTTTCCAAATGCTTCTTGAACTCTGTCAGGCTGGGGCTGTGACTACTTTTACCATCTTTTTAGTCTGATTTTACGATTTTACACCTTACTTTATTTGGAGTTGAAATGATTTTTTTTTTTTTTAAGTAGCATATTTGACCTGAAAAGCCTGGCTGTGGTGCTTGGAAAAATGTTGGGAAAAATGTTTTGTTTTCGAAGATTTTGGGAGATCTGTTTTTCTTTGTATTGAACTGAGTAGACCCTCAGAATAATCTTCTGTCTCTCACCTCCCAACAACGACAAAAGAATGTATCCTCAGTATTTTCTGGTCCCTTGAGGTGCCTGCTTGGTAATACCCTCCCTGCAGTGCTGAAGTGCAAGGTCTGCACATCTCTGAGCTCAGTCATACGTCTTCAACTGCAAAAATTGAAGTTGAAGTAAAGAATTAGATTGTCTCAGACAAGAGTGCAATCAGTGTTGAGAAACTGAGACTGTAACTTTCTTAACATAACTCTAGTGATTTATCTTGGAAGGGAGGTGGATTTAAGAGAATGTGCTGACATGCAGTATTGGTGTTTTCACAGCAGGCGTGGGTTGATCCTCACTTTACAGTTTCTAACTTTTCTGTGCATTGGTCTATCCCACCACATGTCTGTCTTCTCCCTCCTAAGCACTATAATGAACCTCTTTGTGACCATCTCTCGTGAGAACGCCTTGGATGTACTAGAAGTAGTGTCATAAACTTAATGGTGCTGTAAAATGATGCCTTTTATAAAAGGATTTCTTCAGACTTCGTATTATTGATGATTCCTGCAATTTAATACATACCATGTAGAAACTTGTTCTTAAGATACTCAGACTGTTCAATATCAAAAATAGACTGAAGGGAAGAAGGTATCGAGTGAGATAGGACAACCTGTCAGCAGCCTCTGGCTTAATATATCTGGCGGGAAGTTCTAATTTACCATCAAAGTGGCAGCTACTCACTTGGTATGGAGTGCCAAGGAGACAGATGGCAATGTTGAAATATTCTCTGTTGTGCCTATCATCAGGTCTAGTAAAAAGAGAACTCAGGAGCAACAACATGTGGTAGTAGAGTAAATAATACTTGCTACTGCTTTTTTATAAGGAGTGAGGTTGTTTGTTGGAAGCTGCTGATGTAAAGCTGAGCTGGATTCTTTAATATGGATGGAGAAGAAATATTAGGTAGAAAGACAGGTTTATATTAATGTCTTACTACCTTGGAGCAGATAAATTAAAATTTCATTCGTGTAGAAAAATACTAACTTTAATGTTCAAGTTCAGTGGAAGCAAGGAGGGAAGTAAGCCCCACAATGCAAGTGGGGATACTCTGCTTTGGAATTGAGTGCCTGCCTCTCTGTCTTTGCTTTTTGTCCCAGATTCACATCTGGCTGATGCTCTGCTTGTACTGTTATATTGGACTTTACAGGCAGCAGGCCCTGGTTTATCGTAAGAGGCTCTATAAAAGTAACATGGACACATGTAAAGTGTTAATTGGTCTATCACCCTTACCTCAGTGGGAAGATGAGGTTTTGCTTAAGAGGAAATACTTGCTTAAGTTGTTCCCCTGGAACAGGGACCTAAAAATCAGGATTGAGCACTGTGCTGTCCCTTCTGGCTTGGTCCACGGATCTGGGCATGTCCCTTTGAACCTCTCTTTTTTAGTATGTGGAATAGTGATGCAATGGTACCAGGAATAACAGCAGCAACTGCAGTCATTTTTTTCACTGCTCTAATGCACTTGGGTATTTGTAGGTGGCATCAAGTTCCTAAAAGCTGCTATTTGGAGAACATGGACACTCTTCTACTTCGTCTAGATCTTTTTCTAGCTACTCTGTAACAACTTTCTGCTCTGAGTCTTTTATAGTTGATTTCTAACACAGAAGGAAGCAGAAAAGTACGAATTAACTTGTAGTTTTATGTAAGTATTGCTTATTTCTTTCTTATCGTTGCAAGTTCTCTTAAAAGAAGGAGTTACAATCTTTGCAGGAATAGCTTCTCTGTGGACAGATAGGCAAAACAAGAAGAATATAAGGTACTTGTAATGATATCATGAGCTTTAAAGGACAAAAATTTTAAATAGAGTAATCATATATATTAATGTTGGTGTTTCTGGTGGCAAGCTGATTTGGTGTCTGCATTTCTTTGTCTGAATTCCAGTCAGGGCAGTGATTCCAGCTGAACTTTCGAAACCTGAAGGAAAAGGCCGTGTTATACCCAGAGATTGTCTTTTCCTTTCTGTCTTAATTTCTTTCTGTGCAAAGATAAAGAGAGCTACCACTATTTACTTTCAAGTGTTACTATATTCCAAGTATAGGTCTTAACGTATGACAGATTGTATGACCTATTTTCTCTTCTTCCACAAGAGTATTTTTGTCTATAGTCTTGGTCTGTTACGCACATTTCAATAAAAATTTAATCTTGTCTTAGGTTGGGTTTTGGGAGGGAGAAGGAAACAGTCCGTGAATGTATGCTTGACCCTTGGGAGGGATCTTTGGTTACATTTCCAGCTTCAGCAGACATTAGAGGTTGGTATATAAGGACTGTAGAGAATCTGATGTGTAATATACTGTGCAAATTAATTTTAACCCTTCCTTATGGCTTCTTTTAGAGTTACTTAAGATCCACAGGTTGCCTTGTAGGCAGTAGCAGGAGAAAAGCTCACCTTCCCTGTAAATGTGAAATGTAAAATGCTCACTGAAAATGAAATAATAGTTTATGGTGTTTCTGGCAAAACACATGCAGTCCCTGAACACTTCTATATTCTCTCCCATCCCAAACAGATAAAGAAATGCACTGGGCAGATAAAAAAGAAAGGTATATAGATAGGATGGGTTAAGTTGCTTGAAATTAAAGACTGGAGGGGGAAAACAAAAGTAAATAAGAGCAACTTATTATACTTGAATAAATTATACTTGAAAAAAAATATAATTATACTTGAATAGCAAGGATTTATGGTTTTTTTCCTTTAAAATGAGCATATATATTAGTAATTCCTATCCCGAATATATATATTCCTTATTAATGATACAAAGTAGATGTAGTAGATTTAGATGTAGCTAAATGGTTCCCTGTTTAGTTTAGTATGTTTTCTATAACCAGGCAAGTAGGATAGAGATGTTCTGCATTATAACAAGCACATCATTAAAATGACAGATGACCATAAAATTAAATCTTGCTGTCCCATGGGGTATTTTTGAATGTTAAGTGAAAGCATCTGCAACTGATTATTTTGTCCTTATTAAGCTCAAACAGCCCAGAACTTTGAGTTTTTAAATGCAAGTTCATCTCTTACATCGTGTATTTGTCATGAAGTAACTGAATAAAAAGATTCAATATATTTTTAATAACATAGACTTATCTCACTGATTGATTGTGATTATAGTCTGGGTTGAGATCTTCCTATGCATGTATTGTTTTAATCTAGAGGTCTGGCTGGCTGTCTCCTGAGTTCAGTTTGCATGGAAGTCTGTTATCACCTATTATTTTATTTATAAGCCTGTCTAAGAGCAGCAGATATAGAGGTATATGAAAATGTATTTGGCCATTACATGTGGGACAGAAACAAATATTGGGACATAAAGAGGAAGAGACTGGTCTTACACTGAACCCTTATGAATCTTTCTGTAACCTTGCAAGTCATATATTGCCAAGTGAGTCTAAATTGTTTGAATTTAGCAACGCCCAAGATGGTATATTGCCTGAATTACATAAGCATGTGTAAATAGAAATTTAGAAGCCCTGCTTTCAGACTAGTATAGTGCATGATAACTAGTTTCCAAACAAGAACTTATCTTGAAAGCCACTTTTTATAAATAGCAATAGCTGTATTGCCTCATCGTGTCTCACAATCTGTCATACAGTGGGCACGCAAATTTACCTCGTTTTGTGAAGGGCAGGCTTCGTTCTAGATCCATAACTGGTGACTTCCAGATTTCTGTGTTCCTTGATTTTAACCAGTACTTGCTGACTCTGATTTGAATCTAGAAGAACCTGAAACAAAGTGTTAAACCCAAGTTTATTCAAGTCATGGGGGTTGTATGACTGTATCTTCATATCTGCATATATGGAAACCTGAGTTTTCACTAGTGCTAAAATTTTGTAAATGTAACAGACCTGCATTTAGAAAACAGCTTGCTTTGTTTTTTCCTCCTAATGTCCAATTGCATATAACAATAAAGTGTCAGTAGTAATGTCCTTGACCATTTAATTTCTCTTTACCATTCTAAATGATACTCATCTAATGTAAAAGCAAACCTGAAGATGGGTTTTCCACCTGAGAG
The DNA here is from genome assembly GCA_013397755.1 of Cnemophilus loriae. Lineage (NCBI taxonomy): Eukaryota > Metazoa > Chordata > Aves > Passeriformes > Corvidae > Cnemophilus > Cnemophilus loriae. The sequence continues at coordinate 706,100 of VZTF01004415.1, forward strand.
GCTGTATTTTGTGTGAAAAATGTGATACAGGGTTTTATTATAGACTGCTATTAAATTTTAATAATATCTTGTCCTCTATGTACTACTCTGTGTGTATAACATAAATATATGTGTCTAGGAAAAAGAAGGCAAAAGTGATGGACCTAAGGAAACTGTAGGTCCAGGGAGAGGTTCACTGCTCTAGTATTAATAGGATATAAAACTATTTCAGTTGACTGGGTAGAACTTATAGTTAAAATAGTCCAGGTTAATCATATTTTTTTCCTCTGAGTTAAATGTCAAACAAATTTTCTTCAAAGTGGCTACAGAGGCAAAAAAAGGTGAACAGAAAAACCCACCAAACCCCTAGAGTGATAGTGTAAAACAGGCAGTGCTTTCTGACCTGCTGACCATTTGCTGCTTTATTTACTAGGGCATATTTATTATTAAAAAAAAAATCTAAAACAGATCAGCAAATAGTCCTGCAAACTCAGATAATCTGTACATCCAAAGGCTACAATTTTCCTATTTTACAGCCTACTTAAAGAGATTGTACCTGCAAAACCCACAGCTATATGCAATCAATTGATTGCTAAAAGTTATTATCCCCCTAGGACGCTTTCCTTTTCGTATGCGCTAGAACATTAAATTTAAAAATTAGGCCTGCTGTGAAACTAACAGCAGTCTTCAACTGAAAAATGTCAATCCACTTCAAACAATTTCAAGAAGATCCTATTTTGCCCTTCATTTACCAAAAAAAAAAAAAAAAATTAAGTCTGGAGGGGCTGTGTAGCACATCCTCACTGAAGGCCAAATCCTGACTGAGGATTATGAAGACCTTGAGTGTGGCCTTGCCCCTGTGCTGTTTTGCTGCAGTGTCTGAGGGAAGGCTGGAAGGTGACAGTGGGACGTTCACCAGCTCCTCTTGGGAAGGTGACAGGAGCTGAAGGACTTTGTGAAGAGCACTCCCCACTGAGCATCTTCCTTTCCTCATCCTGCCTGACGATTTACATCTTTGGTGAGACTGAGCTGCTGGGTTTTTTCAGACCTTCTGCCAGCCAGCACAGGAACAAAAATCATGTGCTGTGTGTGAGAAAACCCTTAGTAACTCCTACAGGTTAGGGGACGTCAGCACCTGTGCCCAGTGCTCTGGAAACTCAGTGTCTCAAAGAAGCTGGAAACATTCAGGCTACCTTAGAGGTGCAGCTCTCCAAGAGGCTGAAAAAACAAAGACATAAAACCTGATCCGGAATGTCGCTGAACTGAAGGATGTGTATTGGAACAGTATAATGGAAAAGGTAGTTTCATTATGGGAAATACAGTTGCTAATTAATGAGGGATATTTGTGTGGGTCAGCAGAAAATCAAAAGGTGTTGCTTCAAATTTTGCTGTACCTTCTCCCAAGTTAGCAGAGTTGCAATAGATAGTAAAAGAAAGCGCATGCTAAAAACTTCGTATTTTGCAAAACCTACTGTTACACAGTATTTTCTTCTCCTTGCAATGTTATGCCAGTTCTGATTTTGTCGCCTTTCGTATTTCACAGTCATTCCATGAATTGCCCTCATCCACTGCTTAGTTTCAATTGCAGTTGCCATTTTGGTGTCTCGCTCAGAGTTTCCAAATTGCTGTATCAGCTCTCAAAATACTGGACAATCACTAGTCTGATTGAAAAAGGAATTGGAGCATTATTCACCTCATTATTTAGGAAAAGAGGAGCTACACAGCATGTGCTGAGGCAAATCCAACTCTTGTCTCCTGCAGAAGCCACAGAGCTGCATTTTGTAAGACCGTAATAGGTTGTTTTTGCTCATTAACTTCAATATTTTGTGCCATTCAGAATAAATCCAAAATTGTTTGAGTTCAAAGTGGAACTGAGATTATTATTATTATTATTATTATTATTATTATTATTATTATTATTATTATTATCATCTGTAAATCAGATGAATCAGATTTTCCTTACATTTGGAAATGTAACTTAGTTCTGTTTGCTTCTCAGTAACACATAAAATTAGCCAAAATTAAGTCCCAAACATGTCTAAAAGGAAAAAAAAATGTCATGTTACAGGCAATGGGTTAGATTCATCTCAATTAGCTTCAGCCATCTACAAACTGAAGAAGATTTCGGCTCCATTTCACGTGTGCTCAGTGGAAAATGCAGCCCTCCCATTTTAGCCATCTCCATTAAAAAAGGATCAGTTCAGACCATTGGCACCTCTAATTTTTCATTAACTGCAGAGGAAGGCTCTGAAATGTGAAGGATAAGAAACTTGTTTGGTTTTGGCTGAAAACCTTCATGTAGAAACTTTCTAATCAGACAGTATTAACCTAGAGGAACATAAAAGTTTTCAGTAACTGTGAAAGTCAAATGTGTTTGCAATACCAACTTTGCCAAATAGAAAACTGGTTTAGAAAGTAACACACATACATGATTCAAAGCAACAACTCCATATTTGCAGGCTGTCAGGCTCTAGCAGTAAAGGGGGAGGCTGGCTTCATTGGAAATGGGCTTCTTACAAGGTTTGTCATCTTTCCTGGTGACTGTCACTCCTAATTTCCACACTGAACTGTATTCAATCAGACCGTATAACAAGTACATGGAAGTGGAATAGCTAAATCCTGTTAGAGTTTTTGCATGGGAGTGCTGAAGGAGGAGAGACTTAAATAGCTGCACTCTGGAAAAGGAAGATGTGAGGCAAAGTTCACTATGAATATGGAAGAAACAGCTTGATTGAAAATAATTTTTCAAAATAAATCATTGCAAAAATTAAGTATATTTGGGAATCATAATAATATTTTTTTTAGAGTGAGCAGGTAAAATTTTGGTGACAATTTGTATTTAAAACTGTTTTTTAAAAAATCTTTTTTTTATTTGGTGCTAAACTTATGATAGATGATCGTGTGGTATAGTGCAGTTCTGTGAATGCTGAAGCAAATGTCAACCCATTTTCGTACTAGTTTCTTACTTTGAATGATCAGTCTCAGCTTGGCATTTAACTGAAACGCAGATTATATTAATTTATTAAGAATAGTAGTTGGTTCCAAAAGTCCAAATAATTGAGAAATTGTTGTGGGTTTTTTTTCTAACCAGCAGTGCTGGTTAATTTATCAGCTGTGTTTGTGGAAGTTTATGAAGGCTCATGTCTCTCTGGATTGGATAAAGAATTCTGTGTGTCTTAGGAGCTCAGTTATTGTCATATATTTCTTTCTGAGTCCCAGGTGATGCACACTATATTTGTATGACAAAAGAAGGAAAGCTCTTCAGGTTTGCTGCAGCTCATCATTTTGAATGAGAGTTTTTTTCTAATGAAATATGAAAGACATCTGTCATGTGCTGTTATTCACTGCTCATGGGTAATAACAACAGTACTTTGTATAAGTGTAACTGTTTTGATTTAAACTTTCTCAAGTGCTTTATATGATGGATAAATACAAAAAAAACCTGTCAAGGCTTCTCTGACAGCACAATGTTCTGTATCTAGCAATGGCCATATGCAGTTGCTGAAGTCTAACCTCTAATCCATTGCTGCTCAGTTGCTGCCCAAGCCAGTTCATGACAATTTTGAAACCTTTTCCTCTTATGGTAATTTTTCTAATCTGCCCTCCAGCATTTTTTAGCGTCCACAGCATCCTGTAGCAGTAAGTTCATGGTCTAACTACACCCTGGGTGAACTCCCTCTCTTTTTTTTTTTGGTCCTAAACTGGTCTTGTGCTAATGTCATTAACTGGTGAGTGGTTCCTGTGTTAGAATAATGAGTAACTGCTCCCCGCCATTCATCCTCTCCACCTCATTCATGTTTTTAAAACAATTGCTCCCTGATTGTAATTGGAATGGCTACAGCACAGATATGTGGGATTTACTGTATCTTAAAACCTTGCTCCATTTCTGTTATATGTGTATATATATATATATATAAATATATATATAAAATAATACACATTTTCTATCCAGGAAAACCATTAAGGCTGGATTTGCTTTATTTCAGCTGAGTAGTTTTCATTCTGCCTCTGCTGAGTAAGGTACTGTTTACATGGGTACAAGTAGCAGGTAAAGTGGAAGGGAACAAGGTATGCATGTGGCTTTTATGCTTGTACAGACCTTCTCAAGAGCAGGGAATAAAGAGCTACAAATAATTTACAGTTGAAAAGGCAAAAATAAGAACATTTGCAATAAATAATAATTTTTAGGTGATGTTCCTTTTATGTGAAAATAGCAGAATTTAAGGTATCTGCAAAATGTATTGAGTCCAGAACAGAAAGAAATCCTTCAAATACATCTGTATAGCCTGGAGGCCAAATAGACTGTTTGTGCAGTTAAATAATGATTGGATTTCATAGCCTGTTTATTTACAGGGGATAAACAAGTGCATTTATGCAATGTCTGTAATGAAAATCCTGCCTGTTTATGAATTAGTGTTGGTTGTTTTTTGGTTTTTTGTTTTGTTTTTTTTTCACTCGGTGTGTGTAGGATCTGCCATCCAGAGTTAGGGTAATTTGCTTTCTTCTTTGCTGTTTTAAAAAACAGTTTCTCAAACTGTAAAGTAAGGCTTGTATTATGCAAAGAAATTACTATTGAAAAGCAAAGTGCACCCTTAGGTAGCATTCAAAAAAGCAATATAATAAGAAAAAGTGTTTTTGCAACTCCTTGAAGGCCAAGTCTCTCTATATGTTAATAATAAATGCCCCAATTTCCCAGGCATACTATTTTTATAATATAGTTTTCCAGCCTTAGGTTTTATCTAAATAAATTATGCTCGCTGTATGCTAAAATTGGAAGAGTTTGGTAACATCACGATTGGATATGTGATAATTTACAGCGTGTCATAGCTTTTCTCTGAAGCATGAGAATCGGTTTATCTGTGGTCGTCTGTAGCCTAATGGGATTAGCATTGTTTTTTCCAAGTGTGTTCCCTTGTGATCCTCATACAACGTGGACATTTGTGGTGTCAAAATGCTTATCCAGCACTTTGGAATACCTGGAGAAAGCTTGAAGGGGCTATGCTGATAACAAGAGAGAGGAGTAGTGTTCTTATGCTAATGTCCCAATAATTTTTTCCTACTGCACACCAGAATTCAAGTATTAATATCAAAATAGAATAATTCTCGTGCAGGCATTATTCTTTTTGTTTGCACGGAAAATTTGGCACTTGTGGCGTAAAGCCACGTATAATACCATAGCACAGAGCTTTTTGCAAGTCACCAGGAGTACATTTGAAGTCATTAATGCAGGTTGCCTTTGGAGCTGGTTTTGTACTCCCTTTTTACTGGTCCTTTAATCCAGCTGAGCATGGGTGGTGTTTCCTGCCCTGCCTTAGCATACTGTGTTTAGCTGGTTTTGTATGAAAAAGCCAAAAAAAGTGTTAGTTGTTGCTTTCATGGTATTTTAATAACTTCTGCAATACCGTGATTTAAAAAATACTGAACTCCTGTATGGCTCTTTAACAGTTCTTAATAAAGCTGTAGAAAATGATGAAAAATATCAAAGCAAATCTTGTAACAAGGGAAACAAGAAAAGTGTAAAGGACTTTCACTTTTTAAAAATGCCATGAGATTGAATCTTTCTGGCAGTGTCAGAAATAATGAAGGTGACATGAAAAGGTGAAGTTTCCATTGGTGCAGTTGGTGAGAAGTACAAAATCCTAGCAGCAATCGCTAATATGATAAGCAGTATTGAGTAGTGACCTGTTTTTACCCATGTGTCTACGATATTTGTCCTCCTCATCTATCTTGCCTGGTTTGTCATACTGAAAACTGATAACTGAGCCTTTCCTAAGCTTCTGTCTTCCCCAGGCTCTCAGTGAACTGAGGTTGTTCTGTCTTTATCCTGCCATAATAAGAATCATTCATTTCAGAAAATCCACTGTAGAACTGGAAAAAGGGCAAAGGAAAGTAGCAGCCAACTGGCCTTCTGTCCTGTGGGTGAAGAGATATTCTTGACATGAGCTGTTGCACAGAATGGTATTGTAAAATATGGGATTTGAGATGTTGTGTAGGGCCAGTCTGGTGGAAGGAAGTTTACTGCATAAGAGGAGCTGGTCTTTTAGAAGGGAAAATTTAGCCAAGGGAGCAGTGAAAAGAACATATGCAAAGGGAGAAAAAACATTGATTTAGCATAAAATCAAGATCCTGGAAAACAACATTAATCAGTACATCAAAGAAGATGAAAAGAAGGAATGCTTTGTCTTTGTGCAAATGTTAAGTGCCTGCAATAAATAAAAAGTAATGAAATTCCTAATTTATAATACATTTGAACAGGTTGCTAATAATCCAGTCTAACGGGAAAATTCAAATGATTGAAAGGCTGAAAACATATTTAAATAGCACTGGGAGGGAAGAAGAGGAGAAGTGGTAGCTTAAATGTGTGGTATCTTTATGAAGTAACTCTCTGGAATGATTCACAGCTCCACTTTCTGATAGGTAATGTAAAATGGGGATCTAACTCACTATGTGCAGAAGGCCACCAGCAGAGAGCAACAAGGCCAGTTCCTCCTGTAATGTGTAGGAAGAATATTTGGTGAAATAACGAGGAACATCAATAAAACTTTCACAGTGGACTTCCGGAGGGCAGACTTTGGCCTATTTAGAAGACTTATTTGGAGAGTTCCTTGGGAAGCAGCCCTTAAAAACAAAGAAGTCCAGGAAAGGTGGGTGTGCTTCAAAACAGAGATCTTGAGGGCACAGGAACGAACTGTCCCCGTGTGCTGAAAGATGAGTCGATGAGGCAAACGTCCAGCCTGGATGGGCAACGAGGTTTTGAAGGAACTTAGGAATAAAAAGGGAATGTATCATCTTTGGAGGGAGGGTCAGGTCTCTCAGGAAGTATTTAAGGGGGTTGCTAGGGCATGTAG